>JAMPIO010000462.1:0-46293 GCA_024699865.1 Aphelenchoides fujianensis | reverse complement strand
CAGTGCGTGGACGATTGTAGTCACCTTTGCGTCGTGCGAAGGTTAATCCCCGACCATTCTTGCTTCGCTTTCTTCTGCCGACATGCTCCCGGACAGACGAACGTACGAACTCGTGACGTTTTTGGCTTACATGCTTTATTGTTCGTCTGTCAACAACAATCAAGGCCCGCCCACGTCCACGAAAAGATCTCTACTTTTTGTAATGACACAACCCAATCGTGTTGTTTGCGTAGTTGAAAGCGAGGCCGTAGGATCGCAGCAGAGGAGTGCCAAGAACGAAGGACGGCTGATCGGAGTACTCTTCTTCCGGCCAGTACCGCCGGAACGGAAGGATGACCGTCTTGCAGGTCGCTTCTCCAGGCAGAACCAAATCGATGGAGAATTTCAGGCCGTCCACGAAGAATTTCAGATGAAATCGCGCCGTACAATCGATCCAGTAGGTGATGAGGCCGTGCTGAAAGGACTTCCGCTCATTATCCAGAGTAAATAATTAGTAAACACGTCGTTGTTTTCCACGAGAACTCCCGAAGCGAGCAGCGAGTCCACGACTCTATTGGGCAGGAAAACCGCGTACATGACGATTAGAAGTTGGATCTAAACAGCAACTATCAGTAACAAATAAACGTGAAACTGCAGCTACCATTTGGTTCGTGTATTTGAATCCGAAGACCTCCGCGCGTTCCGCTCGCAGCACCCACGAGTTCAACTGAGGCGCGTGATGACTCCAGTGCGCGCATTCGAGCGAGTAGGAGCCTACCGCAATCGTTCCGCTTCCAACAGAAATGATCGGAGCAAGACTGGCGTGTTGCTGAAGCGCTTGAACGAAGAGATTTCCCGGTCCCGGTGCAAGGCCGAAGATTGCAATGCTTCCGACCAGCGCTCTAAGCAAAAAAGAGAGTGCGGAGTACAGGAGTGGAACGAACGGGTAGTACAAAACGTGACCGTCGACCACGCGGGCGTCCTTCCATTCGAAAATCGTGTCCAGTTCGTAGACGGATTCGGGAGTGCGGACTTCAAACACACGATCAAAGATCTCCACAATCCACGCCCACTTACATCCCACTCGAACCGTTTCTTGCACCAACTGACCCCTCATCTGATATCCGCCGGCCTGCTCATTCCTCCATTCCTCTCTCGTCTGGACGGAAGTGTTCGAGAGTTCCGGGTCGTAGAGAAAAGAGGGATCCAAACGATCGCAGTAGTGCTGCCAGCTGTCGACGTCCTCTCCGAACTGGCAGTCGGACGAGCAGTAGGCGGCATCGAAAGCGGGGACCGAACAAAAGCGCGGGCATCCCGTCCGAGGGCGTCCGCACTTCGAGTCGATCACCACGAACGAAGAGTAGACGGTCGAGAACACCGCACGCGGGTACAACGGCGGATCTCCGATCGAAACAAAGAACACTGGAAATCTCAGACTGTTGCCTCGTCCAACGAAAGAAACAAACCTTTGCCTTTCAACACTTCCGGCTTCTCTTCAACCGCCGCAAACAAACATGAATTGAAAAGACAGAAGCAAAACACCCGCAAGAAACTCATCGTGTCGTCTACAACCCCATTCTTTTCATTTATATCAGAACTCAAATCATCGTCGAGTGGGCGAAGAAGCGGATCAGACAACGCCTGTCACCCTGTCGATTTAACGCTTCTCCGAGAGATTGATCGCCACACTTGCAGACGATTACCGTTGCATTACGGGCACGCTCGCCGGGAAACGCCCGATCATCCATGGGCAAACATGAGATTCTCGTGTTTAAACTGGACCCAACGATCAAATCGTCTGTAGACGCAGGCTCTGCCATTTTTGACGCGTCTAATCACGAATAATCCAGACGAAAAGGCCGCCGGATTGCGTAAAACACGTTGAGTTTGGACCCGTTTGAATTTGCAACCTGCTTCGAGCGTTTATCGATCGATCGGAAAGCTCACAGTTCTCTGCGTTCCGCTCGTTCGGCTTCCCACTTCTCTCGGGCCTCGGCCGCCTCCTTCTCGTCCTCGTACACGTGCAACTCGCGCAGACTCATGCCAAAGAAGTCGACCAGCAGCCGGAAGCCGTCGGTCACGATCTGCTCGACGTCGTCGCCCGCTTGCAGCAGCTTTTGCAGTTGGTCCTTAAAATCCCTGCAAACGACAATGGAGGAGGATTGAGCAAAAGGGAACAAACTCTCGGCCTTTCGGCTGCTTCCAGTGGGTGCCCGTGAAAGTGAGGATGCCAACCTCCATGTTCCGTTGGTGGGTGTTCTTCTCGTTGAATTCGAGCACCACGTTCTTCCCGACCAGCTTCACGCCGCCCGACTCGACCGGGTCGTGGAGCATCTGATGGAAGGCGTTCATCGAGATGCTCAGGACTTCCGCCGGCGTCTTTGCCGACGCGACGAGGACCTGCGTTTTTCCCGCAAGGTTCATCGAGTCAAATGACGCGGTCACAAAAGACACGAAAAGCAAGCAGAACATGCGCAAATGAAGCTGCAAGCGAATGGGTTCATCACAACGCCGTCTTCACAATCGAGTCGATTCGAACTCACCATTTCTACGAGCAACACAATGTGAGACGAGCAAAACGAACTGGGTGAAAACGAGACAACACCCATTGCAAGCGGCAGAAACGTTTCGATCCGCCGGCGGATAATCCGCCCGTTCCATCGAGCGTTCGGGCGGGATTGAATCGGTCGTTTGCGCGTTATTAACCCGTGAACGGAGCGGAAAATCATCTTTTTCAACGATAGTTCTGGATACTTTAATTCTTGCTCGATATCTTTTCTGCATTTTTTGATTCACCGTCCGGTCAATGATCCGCACACTCCGAACTGCTTCCTCCCATCCGCACTACAGTGGACTTTCGTCAACACACTCGAAGAATCACTTCATTCCTTTCGGTTGGCCCACCTGCCTGCAGCACACTTTGAAGCGGTCTTTCTCTTGCAATCGGCCGTTTCAATTCGCCCGCCGAACTTCCGGCCGTGCTCTTTGCCGACGAAAAGCGGAGGGTGTTCGGCGGCGGTTGAGAAAACCGCTTTCTTTTAAAAGAAGCCGTGACCTAGACAGGACACCTTCATTTCTCGCTGGAATGTGCGCCCGAGTCTCCGCTTTCTGCCTCCTCCTCTTTGTCTCCTTGCTCTTCGCCCTCTTCGCGCACGCTCAAAACGATTCGGACGTTCTGCGGAACGACCGAGAAGACGGAAGCTCTTCGATGGAGCGGAGGAGAAGCGACCCGCCGATCGTGGAATAAAGTTGGATGGACGTTTAATACCTTCTCGCGCCTTCGTTCCCGTTTTCTGCTAATAAATTTACCAGTTCTATCGGCCTTGCTTGGATTGCGGGCGGGTCTCAGATGCTGCACAAAAATAGATGAGAGGATACGACCGGCCGAAAAAGAGCGCTTCGTTTCTCCTGTTTGCATCGAAATTGCCCATTAGAAGGAAGGTGAACGTTCACCGCTAAACATCCTTCTTTGCAATTCAATTCGTTCCTTCTCGACTGCTTAGCCTTTGCGTTGAATGCTGGCCGATCACAACGAAGAAAAAATGAACGTCCGTCTGCTCGTCGTCTTCTGCCTCCTGCTTCTGACTTCTGCCTTCGGTTGCAAATGCCCGTGCACGCGGAAGAACGAAGTGCCTGACACTTCGGGTCTTGTGGGATGTGCGCAGAGTGCACATTCGTTCTCCTCTTCTTACTAACGAGTGCGGATTGCAGAAACGTGTTTCGCGGACGCCGACTGCCCGCCCGAATACTCGTGCAAGCTGGGCGCGGTGGTCGTCGAGGGGAAGCGCTGGGGCCACTGCGAGTGCAAATGTTGAGGCGATAGACTGAACGTTATGCGTGAACGGACAATAAACGATTGGAAGGAGTGACTAGTTGGATTTGCGCGGTGTTGTGGACGCTCCGTAATGTTCTCGAAACGGCAATTGATTAACAGTGTGAGCTCGACTTTGTGTCGAAAGCACGAATGCGCGTTTACCTCACGATTTTTCTTCGAAAAACCGGGCAGATAGAGAGCGTTACGTGTCATTGCCTTCAGGCCGCTGCATGCGGAACAAATGACGGAAAGGCGATTATTTCTCCTCTTTCACACTCGTCGCCCGTTTGACCTCTGATAAAAGTTGAAGGGTGCGTGAAGCTTCTCTCCAATCTTTAGTGGCGTTCTTCTGCCGCAGACACACCGAATAATCACAACCGAGAAGAACAGCGAGAAATAAGCCGCTTCTTCGCCCACAACTCCAAGAAAGAAGGGAACGAGGTTTATTCAATGCGTTTGAGTGTACAAGCGAGAGGGAATGGTGTGAATGTACAAGAAACACGCGGCTACGAACCGACAATGTCGGCAAGCTGCTCTTCGAGTTGGGCGAACGTCGCCCGCTCTTCGGCCGATTTGACGAAACAAAGGGAACACGCCAGTTCGACACTGAAACCAATCGATCACTCTTGTTCAATCCTTACACTTACATTTCCGGTGGACACTCGGGCGGGAACGAGGGTTTCGGCTCGTCCTCCAGGAAGACGGCGAGGTCCTCGTTCTCGACCTCGCTGAACGGGCGCCGACCGCCGTTGAAGAGCTCGAAGAGGAGGACGCCGAACGCCCACACGTCCGACTTCTCCGAAAAGACGCCCGTCTTAAGGGCTTCCAGCGGCATGTGCGTGACCGGAAGCTTCTCGCCCTTCTCCTTCCGACCGGCCTCCTTCTCCGTTCGGCACAGGCCGAAATCTCCCACTTTGGCAACCCCGTTCGCTGTCAGAAAGACGTTCCGAGCAGCAAGATCTCGGTGGACGTAGCCGAGAGACGCCAAGTGGAGCATCCCCTCGCACACATCCATCGCGATGTTTAGAAGGTCCCTCAAGAGGAGGCAGACGGGCACTTCGTTGCAGGGCTCGTCCGACTAAACGGGAGGATGTTCGGTGGATTGCCAGCCCGCTTGCCGTGTAGTGGAGCGTGTGGGCCGTGAGAACGTCGTGCAGGGAGCCGTTCTCGCACAACTCGGTCACGATCACCGGCCGGTCCTCCTCGCTCACGCAGCCGAGCATGTTGACGAGGTTCGCGTGCTTCGGGATCTGCTTCATGAACTCGATCTCGCGCATCATGTCCTTGCGGGCGCGTGTCGCGTACGAATGAGCGGACTTCACGGCCACGTCCGCCTCGACCACCTCTTCGCCGCGCACTTTTTTCAGGTGGCCGAGGTACACTGTGGCGCAGATGCCCTTGCCAAGGATCGTGTCCAGCTCCACCTTCATGTCACGCGGGATCAGCTCCCACTCGTCCATCTTCCGGTCACGACCGAAGAGCAGCCGGCGCGCGTTCAATTGGTGCTGCTCGGCGAACCACCTGCAAGTGGGAGAATCACGTGTATTCAATGACCGACGGCTCACTCGATTTGGCTCTCCTTGTACCGCCGCTTCACTCGGAACGCGAACCAAATGATCAGACCGATGAGGAAGACGGCAAACAGGCAGGAGATCGAGATGACCGCGATGATTTGAGCTGAAATCGATTGAATTCTCTTCGATTCTTTTTCCTTCTAGCTCACGGGTCAATCCTCTCTTTTTCACTTCTGGCTGCGGGATCGTGATGTTGCACACAAAGCTAAAGAAAGGATGGATGAGGCCAACAAGAACGAAGAACTCGCTTGTTCTCGGCGTCCTCCGCCTCGGTGGCGGTCAGATTGTAGAAGTGGAAGTACTCGGTGACGTTCTCGTGAAAGAATTCGGCCATCCGATCGCAGGGCGTGTTTTGGATGTCGGCATTGTAGTTGTCCTTAAAGCAGCCATTGATTGAGTGTTGGAGAGTGTTGGACTTGCCGGGATGAAGTAGAGGACCGTGTGCACGCGGAGCACCTCCTCCACGTACCGAATCGTGTACCCGAGGTTCTCGTCGCTGAACAGGCGGGCCACGTCCGGGTACAACTCGAAGTCCGTGCACGGGATGTTGAAGAAGAAGACGAGCGACGTTTGGTCGACGCATTGCCAGACGTTCTCGTGGATGTACGCCTTCAGTTGGAGCTCCAGCAGGAAGTTGAGGTGTCTGGGACGGTTAGGAATGAATTGAACGCTTCAGATGTCTTACGGGGTCATGACCAGATCGTAGCTGTCGGCCAGCGGGCAGGTGTACGCCTCCTCGCACTCCAGCGGCTTGTTGAAGGCCGGATTGAGAATCACCGGCCGGCGGCTGCAAACAACCCACTTGAATGCTTCCTTTCAATCGACTGAGTACGAGAGAGAGTTGAAGCTGCACGATGTGGTGAGCGTGTCCATTATGGACGTGCAAGCGCTGCTCGCACACGGTTCCTGCAGCAGCGGGACGATGATCGTTCGCGGGTGGCACTTGTCGTCTTTCGGGGCGGGTGTTGGGACCGCGCGGGAGGCGCCCACAAACGAGAAAATTAGGAGGAAGAGCATGAGCGAACGTTCGAACCGAGCACGCACAAATCACTTCTTTTCGTTCGAAGTGAAAGGAAACGAACGAAATTCTTATCGGCGGCGAAAAGGCGAACGAAAGCACGGATTTAAGTCCGAATTCTTGACGCAAAGCGAGAAGAAAGGACTTTCTTCGTTGACACTCCTCTTCTTTGCAGGCAGTCAAAGCAGTGGGGGACACGTGGAACAGAAATAGGCACAAGTTTTATTCAATACTGCGACAAATGGAAGAGTCCCCCGTTTTCACCAAATTCGACATTGTTTGTCCTTTGGCCGGTGGTTCATCGGCGTGCCCGCGGCGCAGTGGAAGGCGTTCGTGAAGGCGAAGAAGTTGGACAGCGCGCCATCGATTCGGGCAAAGTTTGGTGAGTGGGCGTTCGTCTGGAGGAACGACAGCCGGTTGGCCCGCGATTGGTGATCGCAGAAGGCGACGCCCATCGAGACGAAGAACGTTTGCTCGTGGGTTAGCTGCGAGTAGCCCCGCACGGGAGCGTCCTTTCCGCCCTTCGCCTTCAGCGCCTTCTGGTAGGCGAAATAGGCGGCCCGGACGGCGGCGTTGTCGGCGATCTGAATGGTTGGAATGAAATCGAAGAACGGAAAGGGAACACGCACGTTCTCGGCCAACGTTTGCTGCCCGTTCACGCGGAATTTGAGGTCGGAATCCTGGACGGCGTTGTACTGGTCGACGAAACATTTGGCTCTTTCGTTGAAGGCCGTCCGGGTGGCGGCATCGAAGCTAAACGATACTCCTGCTTTCAATGAATCCTCTCCGTTGCCCACAGATCGCCGCCCGGCTGCCCGTTTTTGTCGAAACGCGCCCCCACGCTGTCGAAACCGTGCCTGCAGCGAAACGATTGAAAAGCGGCAGGCGAAAGGCGGAACTCACGCAAACTCGTGCGCAATAAGCGTCCCGAGCATCCCGTAGTTGTAAGCGGCCGGATTCTGGAGTTTCATGATGTCGGTGATGGCCGCCGGAATGACTGAAAGAGCGAGTAGTAGAGGTGAAAGGTTGTTTGCCCAACTTACAAATCGTGTTCTCGCTGAGCACGTGGGCGGCGTTCACGTCCGTCGCCCGCATCGATGTCTCCACTGCCGTCGACGAGTAGTACTCGGGCACGATCTGAAGAACGTTCGATGAGAAGCTGTAGTTGATGGTAACGGACCAATGAGAGCATCTTGCGGTGGCGGGCGTGCAGCTGAACCTTGACGCCCATCCGGCGGTAGGAGTCGGCGGGCAGGAGGTCCAAATTCGCGTACCGCTGGTCCAGCTTCTTCCCGTCGGCCGCGTCGTCCACCGCTCCGACCACCACGCGCATCGCGCTCAGCTTGTCGACGACGGCCGTGCGGGAGGCGAGCGAGAGCCACGTGTTCCGTTGGGTAAACGCCTCGCGGAAGCCCGCCCGCACGTTCTCCGCCATCTCCTCCACCGCCCGCTTCTTGTCGGCGGGAGGAAGTTGGACACGTAGAAGTGGTCGTTCACCAAATGGAAGGACTCGACCACGTCCTCCAGACAATCCTGCCGCCGATTCGACACGTGGGCGCTCCCGTCGATGCGGCGGGCGAACTCGTTGGCGGCGTTCACGAACCGCCGGTCCAGGTACTTTAGGTTGGCCAATATGAAACGGATTTGCAGGTAGTTCGCGAGCGCCTCCTTGCGAGCGTTGTCCCCGATCAGGGCGTTCAGGGCGGTGAAGAACTGGGTGTTCATCAGGAAGATCTCAGTGGTCGGCTTGTTCAGCTCGAAGCGGACGGGGTCGGGCAGATATTCGGTGTCGTTGAAGAAGTCCGCCCAGACGATCTGCAATGGGACTTTCCATCTTTTCAATGGGTAGTTGCTTACGTTCGGAACGGTGGTGTCCAGGACGCTCCGTTGGATCTTGTTGCTTTTGGACTCGACCGTCTGCGGGTCAACCCCAGTGGTCAACCCCGCTGCGACGATCAGCGCGGCCAAGCGGCGTTCGAAGTCGAGCACGCCGTCGACGGAAGCCTTGACCTCGGCGACGGTCTTTGTGGTTGCGGATCCCGCGTCACTCGCAACGATTTGGACGATGCTCGTGAGGAAGTCGTTCAACGCCTGTCGCTTGTTGGCGGCCGCTCCGTTCGTGTAGTCGGCGAGGTCGCGGAGCAGGAGCGGGGCGGGCATCAAGACTAGGTGGATCTTGCCGTCGGACATCCTGAAGGGCTCCAGGTGGATGAGGAGGGAGGTGCCCATTCGAGTGGAGATCTGATAGAGCATTTCCGTCAGGGCAGCCGCATCGAAGGCGGTCGCGTCGAAGTTGGCGTCCAGCAGCGGAAAGGCCGTGTTCGCCGTGATGTCCGCACGAAGTTCCTGCGTGCGGGCGGGTCCGTTCAGCTCGATTGCGGCGACGTCCAGGCACTTGTCGCGGTAGGTGCGCATCTTCGTGACCGCTGTTTGCGTCGTCTTGTCGTTGCCCAAAAGAAGGGCTGAAAGAAGCATGAGTGATCAGCTCCTGGCAACTCCTCCAACTCACTCTGCATCCGCTCGTCCACGACGTCCTTCACGTGGTTCATCCAACTCGCCCGTCCGTCGGGTCCACCGGTCGGGTGGTCCGAAATGTAGCGCCCGCACGTGTGCTGGAAGAAGTCGGTGCACGGATTAACCGACGTGTTCAACGCGCGCAAGAAGACGCCGAAGTGCTTGGATTGGCCGGGAACGGTCGGGCTGGTCGGCTTGCGAGCAGGCTTCTTCTTCCTGGGCGCCTTCTTCGGCTTTCGGCGGTTCTTCCGAGCGGCCGTGTGCCCGTGATGGGGCGCCGATTTGTGGGCGGGCTTCTTGTGTCCGTGGGCCGCCTTGTGCGGTGCCTTGTGAGCCACCGGGTGGTGGGCTTTGTGGGCCGCATGAGCGCGATGGTGGGCGGGATGGTGGGCGCTCTTGTGCGGGGCCGCGCGGTGAGCAGCTCCACGATGCTGCGGGCGGTGGACGGACGGCTTGGAGTCCCCGAGCTCGTAGAGGAGGGCGAAGAGAACGACGAGGGAGACGATCGGCCAAAGAGAAGCCATTTTGTTTCGTTTGGATGCCTCCCCGTTCCCCTACCGTCTTTTATACGGTCGTTCATGGACGAACGACGAACAAAAGCGGGGGTTTGGGCAGCTTTTCGTCGCGTGAACGAACGTTCTCGCTTGTGGCGACCGGAAGCGGCCGGTTGCTCGTCAGCGGTCACGGGCGAACGCTTTTCCTCGGGCCGGCTGCGCAAACCGGCCGCACAATGGGGCCCTGTTTTCAACAATGAGGAGCAAAAGCGGCCCCCACAGTTCGAAGCAAAGTCGGTAGGATTTGCGTCAAACAAACGAAAATATCGGGCGATCCTTTTGGTCGTCCTTTGTCGGCCGACAACCCTCCATTTCCGTACACACCGTTGCGTTCAACGACCGTAATTTAGTTGATTTTCGGCTTCGATGATCGAAAGAAATAGAGTTTTGCGCACTGGACGAAAATGCCCGTTGTTTTTTTGGTGTGTTCCTTTGGCGGGCATCTCTCTTCGTGCGTGTTTGATTCCATTTCTCCTGCTTCTGTCTATTGGACGAGATCTTTGATTGGTTTGTTTTTGCACCAAATGGAAGGCAGAGTCTCTTCCGGTCCAAAAGAACGGAATTACGCAACAGAATGGTGGACGGTTCGTTGCTTTATTTTGCTCTCTGTTTCTGAAGGCAGTTCACGCTTGCAGCTCCTTCTTTCTCGATGTGCAACGCGCTAATTCTGAATTTTTGGCGCGTGTGCAACACGATTAGCTCCGTGTACGCGTGGTCGTAAAGCTGAGAGCGCTCGTGTTCATGTCAAACGATTTATTTGCATTGCGTAAACGAGATGTCTAGAAAAGGACTAACAGGTGAAAGGCAGTCGGATATTGCAGTTCCATGGAGAGAACGTAGTCAAACAAACAACAATGCTGTACAGGAGATGAGATCAAGTGGGAGGAGATCAAGCGGGGTAAGCGAACACTTCGACGCCCAACTGGTGCTTCTGCAGCTTGTACTTCTCGAGGATCACTTTGATGGACGGTCGAAGCTTCGCAGGCTGTTTGGCGGGCGGGATCACGTAGATTTCGTCCCGTCGCTCGATGATCTCCATCGCCCGCAGCGAGCAGTACGCTTGAAGGGCCAACGTGAGCAGCGAGAGCGGGAGGCCGCAGAGAAGTTGGAAGAAAAGCGAGGATTCCGCAGAGCTGTTTGCTGAAAAGCAGGAGGACGGATGAAAGCCGTGTAAAGGGTGAACTCACTTAATCTCCGGAAATCCTCGTAGTTGAAGAAAATCACAACAACGGCAACGAGCATCAGCGTGACGGCAATCGACTTGGCCAACTGAAAGAGTGGAAGGTGAGATGAGTGTCGGAAGGAGAGTGAACGAACAGTGATAAAAGCGGCCACCTTCACGAGTGCCCGCTTCTCTTTCTTCACGCCCCGCACGGTCAGGCAGACCGAGAGCACGGCGGCGAGGATCAACGGAAAAAAGGCGTAGAAGACGGGGGATTTGAGCGACAAACAAGCGAGTGCGACGTCTACGGTGAGTGCGAAGCCCGCAATGATCGGGAGGCAGTCCTGAAATGAGTGAGTGAGTGAAGGGATGGTTGGGGGTGCAACTCACAAAGATCTCGACCAATCCACAGCAGCACTTGTCGTCCACCTCCTCTTCTTCCCAGCTGCTGCTCGTCGACGTCGAGGACCGATCGTCCGAGTACTTGCGGTAGTTGAACATCGTTTGCGGTAAGCGGGAGGGCTGAAATCACAAGGATAAAATATTATTCAGTCGGTTTGCGCGAACATCGCGGCAACACGCAGCGAAAGCAATTGCACGAACGCGCCAAACAGAAAGCAGTTCGATGAAGACGACTGAACGAAGAAGTGGTGACTCGGCGGTCGGAAGACGATTAGCCGCCATTTACGGGCTTCCGGACGGACGACCGCCGGAATGCCGCACAGACTCTAGCGGATACCTCGAGCATTCGAGTGGAGAGGCGGGAGCAAAACAGAAAGCAGGGACTTCAAGTGGCCCCTCCTCCAGCAGATGGAGTGGAGATCACCGGAAAGAAGAGAACGCGAACGGGCAGACGAACGTGACTGCCGCTCGTTAAGCCAATTAGTTCGACCGTTCGGCGTCGTTCAATCCAATTTGAGTTACGAGCCGCTCGGTCGAGAGCAGTCCGCTGACGTCTGCCGCCGTTCGCTGCAAAATAAAAACGAAATTCGATGGCGGCGAACGTGGAAAACAACTCAGAAAGCACGCCCTAAACCGAAGATCCCTCGCCGTCCGTCTCGCCGATCAGAAACCAAACGAGAGGGCAGCGGAGTGACGCCCGACCGTCGTTGCAGAAATCAAGTGAACGTCCGCAAATTTCGATCACTAATTGACCAAAAAGCAAAGCCACTCGTCTCTGCTCTTGCTTTGGTCAGCCAAATTCAAGAGTGAGGAAAAATAAGCAATGGATTGAACACCGTGTTCCATCACTCAATCCTCGACCTCCCGCTAATCGCTGATGAGTGGGCGAATGATCGATCGGAGCTGACGAGGATGTTGGCGGATTCACTCACTCGCGAGCTTCTCATCGCTTTGATCCGTGGACTTTGGAGTCACTCCTTGATCAGAAAAGGCTGGGAAGGTAGAGACGGAGAAAGGAGACGCGGATGAGTAATCACTTGTGCGCGCCCATACGTCCTTTTAACTCACGTACGCATGTCGGTCGTGTTTCGACATCCGCCGACCACGTGCTCCAGCCACAAAGAATGTTGGCGCTTGGTTGATGAGCAGACGCTGCAAAATAACGGAGAGTTCAAGTATCTACCGATCGGCCGGCTGCTCGAAGGGCGGGCATTTGATCGAAGCGGGCGGAATGTTCGCTGAACGGGCGCAAACTTAACGAGTATGTCGATTGATGTTCGTAATAACCGAGCGATGATGTGAAGCAAATCGTAAAGCAAAGCAAGCAGAAGTTAGCGGTGGACTCGGAAGTGTTAGAAAAGTGTGTAACAGCAACAAAGTTTGAGAAGATTGCTTATACCGCTAGTCAGAAGTCAAAAATGAGTGAAGAACCGGCTGAAACAATCAAAACCTGACGGAATGTTACGCTCTCCATTTTAAAGCATTTTAATTACCCAACAACAACGCCCAATTGATGAGCGTAATTGAGATGAGCGGCGTGAAGAGCGAGCAACGAGCAGAATTGACGTCAAAGTTCGTGGAAGCGCGGAGAACAAGTGGCTTTCGCTCGCCCGCTCGCTCGAGTGCCCACTTGATCGCGGGGCGAAAGCGAACGGCGCCGTCGGCAAGTGGGCGGCACACGTGCAGAAGTGAGGAACGCGTACAGTAGCGGCAGAAACGACGAGAAGAACGGAGACGACTTCAAACGTCTCATCTCTTTTGTTCTTTGCTGCCACTCTTGAGCTCATCCAGAACGACAGAAGAGCTTGAGACGAGCATTCGTCTGTCGAGTTCGAGGATCGCATGTAGTGTACACACTTCAACTGAGGAGATCATTTGCGAACGTATGTCTCTGCTTCTGGTTCGTTTGCTGCTTTTTATCCTTCATTACCTTGTGTTTCTAATCGACAGGAAACTCCCACCGCTTGCCCCGAACTCCCAAAGCACGTTGGGAGAAGGCGGAGCAAACACGAGGATTGTTTTCAGTCATCGACAGACAAACAGCCACTTCTATTTACAGTGCAGTCGACTCCACTGATCGACCAGTGCCGAAGTGATCACTCAACTGCAACCAATCACCCGCTCCCCCAACAACACCCACACAAACAGACGGTGGACGGTCGTTTCAATTCGGTGGATGTCGACGAAAAGCGGGGAAATTTCGGGACGATTCGGGCGCCGCGCTCGGCGGTTCCTTCGTGTTGTAAAGCGAGTGTTTTCGGTGCACCGAGTGTGCACTGCGAGCGGCACTCCCGCACTCTCCGTCTGCATTCCACCGATCGTAGGCGGGATTGCCGAAAGCAGATGAAGGCCGATCGAAATCTCCGCTCGTCGCACACGGCGGTCATTCGAGCGGGCGGTCGGTCGGTGCACACACATTCCTTTCGGGTGATAAGCTGACGGTGCGTGCATCCCGCCGCCGATTTCAACACGACTGACGTCTTTTTGCTCCAATTTGACGCACCAAACGGAAAACAAGTGGCTGCACGTGCGTTCGATCGAGTGCATTGGGGAATTTCCGTTCAGTTCGAAGCGAACGAACTCTCATCGTCGAGCGAAAATGACGTGAGGAATGAACAAAACTGTTGGCTTCTTCGGCAAACTCCAGACGCCCCAATTGAAGCGAGCGAGTGATGAGTGCACTCCGATCAACAATCGAGCACTCGCTCCGCACTTCGGTCGAATGAAAGCGGCGAAAATCACGTTCTCGCGCGGCTCCCGAATGCCCCCGCTTGTCGCCAACCAACGATCATTCGGCTTGTTGACCGAACAGCCGACTGCTCGCTTTCGATCGACATTCCGGGAATCGCCCTTTCGAGAGTGCGGGCGTAAACGCGGCGGTTCTCCGATCAACCGTTCGATCATTCCGCCGCCCTCACTCCAGCGGGCAGAAGCCACTGATCACTCACTCTATCGTGCGTGTTTACTCCAGCACATGGCAAAAGACCGTCGATTTCAGTTCAACTGTACAGTAGACAACCACAAAAACACGACGAGATGATCGGTCGGTTATGAATCGAAAGAACAAACCAACCTGATGATGATCGAGCGATGGCATTAGGTGCAATACATCGTCGTCATGCAACCAGCAGTCTGATTTCGTTCGATGGAATAAAAGAACAAACATAGGAGGCTTTTTCCTCGAGTTCAATTTGCATTTGTACCCTCAAGAAAATGACATGATCGAATCCGTTTAATAAGGTCAGTTTTTGTCGGAGATTGCTCCCACATGGCGTCGAAAGTGGTTAACGAATCATCACGACAAAAATCCGCGCCTTGCCGCCTTCCACTCGGCTACTTTCATTCGACCAGCGACTACTCAAGCGTCTGAACCCAACGGTTTATCGGCAGGAACGACAAAAAGAGAACAACGAACGGAAGCGATAAGCAGCCTGGCTTTCCTCCCCCTCGTCCATGGATGACGCTGTTCGGCTGAAGAACCCGAATATAAAACGGATGGCCCCAAAAGTAGAAGAAACAATCACGGCAAAAGAATGACCGCTTGCTTGTGTTTCCTCGCCTTCCTCCTCTTGTGTTCCGTTGGAAGACTGGAAGCGGCAGTCGACTGGCACTTCGAGTCCTTTGCCAACGACATCCTCCAATTCCAACTGCAAATTGGCACTCCGCCAGTCAGCCTCAAAGTGTTCGGCAAGGTGGAAGTGGACGACGAGCCGGTCGGCAGCAATCTGCAGGTAGTGGATATCCCGGAAGACGGCCTATACAACTACAGGCAAGTGCATCCTTCCGCGCTTATTCATTGCTCCTGTTTGCAGAGATTCCTCCACTTTCCTTGAGACGGGCTTCTTCTACGACGACCTCTACGATGAGCCGGATGGTTGGACGGGGACCGAGAAATTCGTGGTGCGTTCCCGACATCTCGCATCGTTTAATTCCTCCGTTTAGATTGACGGGCAAACAAAAGCGGCTGTAGCGTTCACAGTCGTCAACAACTCGCACATGGTTTTCCCACGCGACGGATGGCTTCCGTTCGGCCGACAGCTCGCATACAAAAACGATCCCTCGTTCCTCTTCAGTCTGCTGGAAGACGAGGAAGACAAGGTGGTCTCGTTTGCCTACGACTAGTAAGTTCTTTCCTTCCTCTCCTGCTTATGTCCTCTTTAGCATTGGGCGCGCGAGCACCGAGGACTACCTGCCGCTGAACGGTTCGATCCAAATCGGCGGTCGGCAGCCCGGCAAGTGCGCGGACGATTGGACGGAGCTCCCGAACGCCGACTGGCTCGACTTGGACTGGCAGATCGTGTTGGACGAGTGGGTTCTTGCTTCTTTCGATCAACCATCGACTGCTCGTTGCAGAGTGACGATCGGAGCGTACACGTTCGCGACGGGCGGGACGACTTACTTCCGACTGGCCGGCGACGTCGCTTTCGTTCCGGACGCCGTCCTCGCTGCGATCATTCGAATGGCCAACGGGAAGCGGTATGGCTACGAGGCGACAATTGCGTGCGATTTCGCAGACGACCTCGTCTTCACGATCAACGGGCTGGACATCCGAGTGCCCAACAAGGACCTCATCGACCGGAAGACCGAGGGGCCGGACGGTCAGTGCGATCTGCTCGTGTATAGCACTGGCGACTGCGAGACCTGCGTCGCGCTGCCGGTCACCGTCTTCCGCAATCATTGCCTGCTGCACAACCACCAGAGCGGGACGGTTTCCATTGCGAGTGCTTTGGTCTGACCGTTCATTCTGATTACTTCAGAAAATAAACAATGTTTGCTAGCAATCGGGGACGATCAATGACGCAACAAGACCTCAATCTTTATTCTGCACAATCACTCAAACAACCAAAAAGAACGGCATTCAGAAGACGTGGCCACAGGCCTTCAGCAAGAGCAGCATTTTTGCGCCCTCCTTCATGCCCTGCAGTTTGACGAGCTTCTTTTGGTCGTCGTCGAGGAGGACACCGCGGAAGTAGAGCTGCTGGATGAATGCGCACTGCTCCTTGCCGGTGGCCGGGATGTAAATCGGGTAGGAGTTGATCTCCTTGAGCTGCTCCTTCACGTCCCCAACGGTCGTGTTCTCGTTGGCGCCCAGCCACTCCTCCTCGTCCAGCGACAGCCGGCGGACCCAAAAACGCCACTGCTGGTCTTCGCGCACTTCGATCGGCGTCTGGCCGTCGATCTTGTAGTCGGTGATCGTGAGGGACTCGTTCAGCAGTTCGTCTAGAAGCGAACACAAATAAATGAGAGAGTAGCGAACACTGACCGTTGTAGAAGAGCTTGAGGGAGGAAGAGAATCCCTTCTTCTGGAGGTGCCGCGTGAGCTGCGAGATCTGCACGTCGCCTTCCAAACAGACCGATTGGATTTTCTTCTCCAGATGCCCAAAGTCCACGGTCTTTCCGTTGCCTGCAATCAACGAAAAAATAATGACTTTCGAAAGGAGTCGTCTCGAAAACTCACAGCCGTCATCGTTTTTCTTGCTCGCATCCACGCCGGCCACCACGAAGAACACGAGGGACAGCAGAAAGCAGCACTGCGTTTTCATTCTTTTGGACTTCTGCAAGGAAACCAACGAAAATGGTGGTTGAAGCAAGCGATGGACGTACCTTCGACCAACTACGAGCAAGCGGTAGAAAGAAGAAGCAAATAAAGGGACTGCTTTCAATCAACTGCAGGGGCTCCTTTTATGCTCTCCGCATTCCCACAGCTCCCACCGCAAACGCATCTCTTGATTGCGTCGCTTTCTGGGAAAACTGCGGCAGGTGATCCTCTCCTTGTTTACGTCTACACGTTCAAACCATCCACCTTGTTCTCGCTATTCGTAGGTTTTGAGTAGGTAATCGCTTGTTTACACGAAGCAAAAATCGGATCGAAAATTAAATACAAACTTCTTTTGCTGTTCCTTCACGGCCTCGACGATTGTGCTCTTTTTGCTACCAGCAATCGGACGTTCATTGGAGCCAAAACAAACTATACAATGAACAACTTGAATGACCGTCAGAAGTTGTCTGTCCACAGCCTTCAACGAAAGCAACTGATTGCTGCCCGCAAGTGAGAAGGAGAGTTGACAGCCACAAGGTCGTGTGTTCTCCCGCTTGGCCAAGTTCGAGGATTCCCTCGGGTTTCCGGTTGTTTACCGCTTTTCCTCGTGTTTTCCTCCAATACCCTCCACTTCTTTTCCTCATCCGTTCATCGATTTCTCTCGTTGTAGATGAACCAACGCCTGAAGAGCCACTTGGTAACTGTGAGCGTGATGGCGGGCGGCGGGGCGTTTCTCTACGGCGCCCTCCGCGCGGGCAAGTGGGCAAACCGCTTCTGGGGCAAGGAGGACATCGCCCGACACGAGGAGATGGAGGACTACCTCTACCAGAAGGAGCTCGAGCAGCGGCAGGCCGGCCGCATGCGCCAACACGAGCACCAGCAGGCGAATCAACGGTGAACCCTCCACTCCGCTTCCTTCTGCTTCTCTTCCGCTTGGTTCTTTCTCTTTGATTGCAATAAATTCAACTATTTTCTTTCATTGGGTGGATTCGATCAGGAACAACAAGAAATCGGCGGTGATCGAACGAAAGAGCGGAAATCCACTCGCAAGCCGACCGGCGAGCACTCGCCGCGATCGCCTCCGATTTCGACAGCCGCCGTTTGGCATTCCGTTCGAGGCCGCCGCGGCTTGGGCGCGTCCACTCGCCGCCGCTTCCCGCCATTCGCTTTTGATTCGAAGGACTTCGATTCGACGGACGTCTCGTTGAATTTTTGGACGGTGCAGTTGATTGCTGTTCCGAATCTCTCCTGTGAGTTTTTTTCGGTTAACCGGAAAGTTGGAGCGGGATAAAAAGCGGGAGAAACGGGTGGTTTCCGAATTATTGCGGCGGGCGTTCGGCCGCGTCCTATTCGGACCGAAAATTGGAGTGCTGGCTCGATTTATTGCTTGTTGGTGTGCACTCATTTCATCACCCGATTCTTTCAGAACTCGTGAGCAAAATGACCGCCATCGGAGTGCCGATCAAGATCCTCCACGAGGCCGAGGGGCACATCATCACGCTGGAGACGGCGACCGGTGAGTTCCGCCCGCTTTCTTCCGTTCACCCGTTCGTTCGTTTAGGCGAGGTGTACCGCGGGAAGCTGATCGAGGCCGAGGACAACATGAACTGCCAGATGTGAGTCCCCTTCTTCCCCCGCTCGTCTATCTCCTCATTTTGCAGGCAAGACATCACGATGACGATGCGCGACGGCCGGACCCAAAATCTGGAGAACGTGTTCGTGCGCGGCTCGCAGATCCGCTTCGTGATCCTGCCGGACATGCTGAAGAACGCTCCGATGTTCAAGAACATCGGCCGCGCGCAGAAGGGCGCCGTCGGCATGGGCCTCGGCGGCCAGTCGGCGCCCACTCGCGGCCGCGGCGGTGCGTTCCGCGGAGGACGCGGCGGACGCGGAGGTTCGTTCTTCCGCCCACCAACCGCCCGAATGATCGCTCGTGTTTTCAGCTCCGGGACGTGGCCGTGGCGGCGGTGCGGGCGCGCCCCCGCAGGGCGGCTACCGGGCGTGAGTCCCGACCGAATTCGACGAGACGGGATCGTTTGGTCTCTCCCCTCCTCCTTCTCTTCTATGCCGACATCCCATTGCTCTTATGATTGCTTTTCTAATTGAACCCCTCCTCCTTTTTGTTGTTGTTAATTTAACGAGCGGCAGTAAACGATTGTTCTTTTGTTGATCCGGTCGGCGTTCGGTCGTCGGGAGAGGAGCACGCCTGTTCTCCAATCAACGTGCATCCACGTACTTTTCGTTGGGTCTGTTCACGAGCAATTCGGAGTGCTTGCAGCCAGCAGTCGGCGGCGGCCATGGGCGTCCAGGGATTGTGGCCGCTGCTGGAGCCGACCGCCAAGCCGATCACGCTGGACGCGTTGGAGGGGAAGCGGCTGGCCGTCGGCAAGTCCCTTCGTCCTCTTCTTTCTGTTCACTCGTCGTTCAGACATCTCGCTGTGGCTGCACCAAGCGGCCCAGGGCTACAGCGCGCATGGGTTGAGCTCCAAGTCGCCCCATTTGGCCCTCTTGATGCACCGGATCGCGAAGCTCCTCTTCTACAAAATCCGTCCGATCTTCGTGTTCGACGGCGAGCAGGTGCCCGCGTTGAAGAAGCAAGTTCTCGTGAGTTCCTTCTACCTGTTTCTTCCATTCTCTTTGTTTGTTTGCAGCGAGAGCGCGCCCTCAAGCGGCACGTGGACGAGTTGACGTTGAACAAGCGGCAGAAGGCGCTGCTCACCCAATTGGCCCAACAGCAGGTCGACGGCCAAGCGGAGGACGCCGATCGGGCCGCTCTCGAGGCGCAAATCCAGCACAAGTTCGTCCAGGGACGGCGCTCGGACGACATCTTCGAAGTGGCCAACCTCGAAGCGGAGGCCGCCGGCGTCGACGTCCCGAAGTGAGTTCCCGTCAATAATTCCAACCAGTCCTTTCTTTCGTTCAGGCCGCGCACTCGGAAGCCGCGCAAGAAGCGGGACGATCAGCCGAACGACTATCTGAGCGGCTACAACCGACTGCTCAAGGAGGACGAGCGGATCACTTTCTTGCTGGACGCGAAGGAGCGCGCAAAGAACGACCGCGTGAATCCGCACGAGATCCCCGACGACTCGCTGGAGTTTAGCCACTTCCAGCTGCAGCGATTGTGCAAACGGAATGCCGTCAACACGGAGCTGGAGAAGGCGGGTCTCCTTTCTCTTCATTCATTTGTTTCTGTTGCTCGTTTGCAGTTGAAACAAGAGAAGGCCGCCCTAGTCGGCCGCCCATCCACCTCCTCGTTGGACGACAGCGGCGGCGGCGAGATGGTGATCGTCGACAGCCACTCGCACGGCCACGTCCTCCGACGAACGTACAAAGACGAGCCGCCGCGCGTCCACCAACCGGAAGGGCTGACCGTCGAGTGGGAGGGCTTCCTCAAGCGCATCCGCAACGAGTACGGCGACGAGGAGGCGAACGCAGAGGCGGAGAGCGGCGGCGAGGAGGAGGGAACGAGCGGCGGCTTCAACTACGCCCGCCTCCTTCAGCGTTTCGCCCAACGGGAGGCCGGCGGCCTTTCGGACGGCGCGGCCGAGGAATCCAACGACGAGGAACAGGAGATGGCGGAGGTCGTGGCCAAAGCGAAGCGATGCGAACGGCGCCTCCACAACCGCCGCCCCACCTCTTCGACGGCCGCCGACCGGATGGAAGTGGACGACGAGGACAACGAGGAAGAGAATCCCGAAGGTTCGTCCTATCTCTCCTCCCATCAATCTTTGTTCAGAAGTGAGCACTCGCCGGAAGGACTCGTGGACCCCCGAGCAGTCGGTGCATGGAAGCGAGGACGAGGCCGAGGTCCAGGACCCAATTCTTCGGAGCTCGGAGAGCAGCGAAGCGGAGGACGAGGATTTCGTCGAGGTCTCGGACGACGAGCGGCTGCTGGAGGCCCTCCAACGGTCGCTCGTGGAGCACCGGGGACCTCCGACCAAACGAGCCGCCCGCCAGCCGGCCGGCAGCTCCAAAACTCGCGCTCCGACCGCCGCCGCCAAGCAGAAGACGCCCAAGAAGACGCCGAAGAAGGCGAGCAAGAAGGAGAAACCGCCGGCCGCCTCGAAGGCCGCCAACCCGCCGACCGGCGATCCGAAGATGACCGCCACTTCGGTCCTCCCACGGCCGGACGCCGAGGACGAGGACGCGTGGGTGGCGGCGGGCGTCGAGGAGAGCGGCCAGGTGGTTCGCGAGCCGCTCCTCTTCGCCACCGCCTCTGCCGTCGCTCCGGAGGAGGTGGCCGAGTCGGGCGTGTACGCGGAGTGCCAGCGACTGTTGGCCGTCCTCGGCCTCCCGTACATGGTCGCCCCATCCGAGGCCGAAGCCCAGTGCGTGTGTTTGGAGCGGCTGGGCCTCTGCGACGGGATCGTGACCGACGACTCGGACGTGTGGCTGTTCGGCGGCGAGCGCGTGTACAAGAACATGTTCAGTCGACGGGAGCACGTGCACGAGTACGAGGCGGGCAAGATCTACGAGGAACTCGGTTCGTTCCTTTCTTTTGACCATCCATTCACTTATTTTTCTTGCTTCAGGCCTCGGGCGCCTCGATTTCATCGTCCTGGCGATGCTGGCGGGCGGCGACTACACGCGCGGCTTCGAGGGCGTCGGCTGCGTGACCGCCCTCGAGCTGCTCGCCGAGGTCGCGAGGGTCGGCGACGAGGCGGCCAAGAAGAACGTGCAGAACAGCGAGAACGCGTACGGCGAGGTGAGCGGCGAGTGGGGTCCTTCTTTCTAACCTCCGTTCAGGGCCTCCAAAGGCTGCAACGAATCCGCATGTGGCTGGACGCCAAGCCAAAGGCCGAGGCCGAAACCGCCGGAAAGCCGCCGCAATTCTTCGAAACGAAGCAGAAAATTCGACTGCGCCGGCTGATCGAGACGCGGAACGAGCAGGATCGAATCGAAAACGTTCGTTTTTTCCACCCCTGCTGTTGTTCATTCCGTCGTTCCTTTAGTTCCCCAGCGAGGAGGTCTTCGAAGCGTACATGCGGCCGCTGGTGGACGCCGACGAGCACCGCTTCAAGTGGACGCCCGTCGAGTTCGAGGCCGTCCACGAGTTCGTGTGGCTGCAGTTGGGCTGGTCGGCCGACGAGCTCCGCCGGCACACGCACGACGCGCTGCGGGTTTGGGACGAGTTCATCCGTTCGCCCACCCAACACTACCAGACGCGCCTGACCGCCTTCCTGCGGCGGACGGATTTGGGCCCCGCGACGAGCAGGCCGTTCGCCCCGACGTCTCGCGTGCAGCAGGCGTTGCAGCGGTTGAAGAAGAGGAAGGGCAAAGGTTTGCAGTGCATGAGTTGGGGTTGGAAAATCTTTTGTTTGCAGGAAAGGGTGCGAAGAACTCCAAAGACGAGGCCGACGACCCGAAGGAGGGGAACGAGGACGACGAGGAGGACGACCGCGAGCTGGCCACGCTGATCGACCGCGCCAAACGCGATAGTCGCGCCCGTTCGAACAAAAAGGAGCCCGAGATTACGCCCGCCATCGCCGCCGCCGCCAAACTCCCGCCCCCGCGGCAGACGGCGAACAGCCGGCGGGTGGCCGACGACTTCTACGACGACCGCTTCGACCTCGAGTTCCAGCAGCAGCAAGGCGGCCCGTCCACCTCCGCTTCCACTCGGAAGGCGACCAAATCGCGAGCGAAACGGCCGGCCGTCGGCGGGAAACCGGCGGCCGCCAAGCGGAAGCCGCCGCCCGCTCGCACGCCGGCCATCCTCCGCCCGTCCGGCCTCCAGCTGAGCGAATCGTCTTCCGACGAGGAGGACGGGACGAAGAAGTGAAGAGATCGACTGATGTCCACCTTCGTCTTCGAACAGTGACGGTCGAGCGAAACGAGTACATTCTTTCCATCTGTTATCCGTTGCATTCCCGTACTTGTTGTTATTCTGTTGTTGTAAGCGGTCTGTTTACTTCTGTATGTACTCACAAACGATCGCTGAAGAATAAACACGTTCGAGCGTGCACCTCCTGGCCGTCGAGTCGGATTTACCATTTGGCGACTCTTTGATGCAACGAACAAATCGAAATGGATTCGAAGAGCGTAGAATTTGTCAAGCGGAGGAACTCGACGATTCTTAAGACGACGCACACTCCGCTCAGTCTTGGGCACAAACCAAACGGCGAGTTCGAGCGGGCGCTTGAGCAACGTCAGCATTCGGTTCTTGTTCGGAGAGCGGAATGCAAGAAAGAAGTGGGCGGCTTGTAGAGGAGGGAAATGTCGTCTGGATTTTCCGCTTTGTTCCTTTTCCTTCTTGTTGCAAGAACCACCGCCAATGAGGGCACTTGCGATTGCGTGCAAAGGTATGGAAGCATCAACGGCGACGAAGAGTGAGTTCCGTTTTTCATTCACTTGCGGTTGATGAATAAAGTGACTTAGAGGCCGCAGATAATCGAATGCAAACAAGCCCTCAGTTTTGTCAGCGATAATTACAGCTCTCTTTCGAAAGAGTGAAACACTTATCGATTGCGGCACCCATCAGTTCCGTCTCTTTATTGCTCGCTGGGCCTCGGGAACGGGTGGCGAAGTGGGTGCGCCTCTGCCGAACACTCGCCCGGTTTTCGCTAAAAATCGAACGCCAGTTGCTTCTCGCATTTATTCGAGTTCTCTTTCGAATAATTCGTCGTTTACATTGCTTGAAATAGCCACGCATTCGCCACAATTAAGGATGGAAGGCCGACGGCTCTTGGTCGCCGCCATCCTCCGCGGATTCCCGACCGAAGAGCCGAAAATGTTCGCCGAAGATCGGCGGCGAGTCACGTCGCCCCCGCTCGCTCTGCTTCGCTCAATTTCCGTTCGTTTTCTAGTCATACACTTCCGTTTGTTTCATCCGTTTGCAGTGCGTGAACACTCGCTACCGAGCGGCTGTCCTCCAGTTCTTCCGCTCGTGCCGACTGGAGATCAAATGGCCGAAGGTGGAGGGCGCCAAAGACGAGTGGGATCATTGGAGAGATCACCAATCGAAGTTCATGGAGCTGGAGAACACGCCACTCACCGGTTAGTTCGGGACGATCGGTTGCGGGGCCTTTTCTTCCACGGGTCTCACTTCTAAGCTCTTTTATTGCGTCGACTTTCGGGTACTCATCTCCCATCCTGCAGACAGGAAAGATCACGGCCGAATCGCTTTCCACGAGCCAAACGGGGACGTCGTTTGGTTTCCGTTCGATGCACTCCCGGTTCTCCGGCGTCTCGAGATCGTCGAGCAGCACGTGGACGAACTGGGCGTTCACGACAGTTTGAGCGAGCAGCAAACGGACGACATCATTGGGCTGTTTTCGAGTAATTTTGCGTTAATTTTTGTACTCGTTGAATTCTCCTCATTTTAGCCGTCCACCACCTGATCGTGCCGCCCGAAGCTGATGCCGGAGGCCTCCGTTTGGTCCAGCACTTTGCTTCTTCCCTGCGGAATCTCGAGTGCTCTTACACGATCACGCAGCACGCGGATTTTCCCGACCTCCAACTCCAGCGTTACTACTCGACCGGCCCGGCGTTCACGCTTCTGGCCGGTAAGCTCTCAACGGTCGATTGATTCCATTGTCTTGCTCCGTTCAGCCGAGGGCAAACACTCGTTGAAGCGAATCTTCGAACTGCCCGTCGAAGAGATCGACTTGAGCGGGAGTCAGTGCGGAGACGTGCGAGGAGGCGAGTGCACCTTCCACCCGGCCGTCCGCAAGCTCACTTCTGCGATCTACGGGCACCGGGCGTTCAGTTTTCTGCCAAGAGTTATGCCCGACTACTACGCGTTTCTGACCAGGAATGCCCCCACCTTGAAGGAGTTTGAGCTGCGGTTCGCCGAGAGCTCCAAAGAAATGTGGAAGTCGAACGAGGCCGAATCGACGGAACACGACTGCTGGCTGTTCAAAGGAAACGGCCGTTACGGCCCGCTCTTCCACGAGACGCTCGCCACGTCGACTGAGAAGCCGTTCGAAATGCGGATGACTCGAATCGCTTTCCGGCACTTCGAGAATCCCGTTCGTTCAACAGTTCGCTCCTAATTGATACCCTCGGTGCTTTCAGCGATTCCCGTGTGTCCGCCTCGTCTTTTCGGCCACGCTGAAGGGCGCCCAGTTGGAGTTGGGGGTTCGGGGCGAGGAAGTGCACACTCAGGAGATCTTTACCTTCGACGAGTTGCCGACGGTCAAGACTCGTTTCGAAGCCGCTTGTGCGAAGTTCGCCGAGTACGTGAATCATCGCTTCGGGCTGCTAAAAGCGAATGCCCAAGAATGATTTCGATGTTTCCCTGGTAATTGTTGTTCCTTTTTCGTTTTGCCGAGTAAAATTTGTATGAATGAGGTGATCGGTTGGGATTGAAATCGTCGGGAGTTGCTTTGCCTGTTCGACAGAAAGGAATCGCAAGGGCCTGTGTGCTGTTTGCGAGCAGGAGAGCTCGCGATTTGTTTGCTTTTCGCTGCGAACAAGCGGGCAGACGAGGAACAAGAGGAGGAGTGGGAAGCTAATTAGTCGGGCCGACGTCCTGAATTCCGTTTGGTTTCCTTCTCCTTCACCCGGATTTTAGTTCTTCTTCCACGTGTGTCCGTTCTCACGGTTCGCCTTCAACAGCACACGGTGAGAGGGTTTGTTGTGTGAAGAACACGTGACAAAGAACGCTCGAATAAAAGTTGTGTCTCTCGCCGTTCTTTCATCGTCGTTTGTTTTTTCTTTGCGAATTCGTCGGGATGGTCGAAAGTCATCCCCGTCCACCTTCTTCTTCCTGCTTTGCGGTCGACTTCCGCCCGCCCGCCCGTCGCTTCGTGTGTGCGCGACTTCTTTCGCTCCGCTCGATCTCCGCGACTTTCCGAAGCGATCGCCCGCCGGCCGTCCACCTCTTTCGACTTTCGGATCCTCCACCAGCCCCTCGACCGCCCTTCCGAACGACCGACCGCCTTCGTTCGTCGGTTTTCCGAACACTTCGAAGATGAAAGGACAGCAAGTGAACGTAAATTGAATTCACTGATGTCGTTTGTCTTCTGTTTGCTCAATCGCTTCTCAATGCCCCTTTTTTGCAAGCCAATCAAAGAATGATTTAATCCAAACGCTCAACACGAACGCCCGAATCACCCGCTTATTCCACATGTTGGCGGGCATCTATCACTACGCTAAACCAACAAAAAGAAGCCGCGATTTGTTTCGCTTTTTATCACGAAGCGCTGCGGCGCGCGTGGAATCGGCGAAAGAACGGGGCGAACCGACCGGTTTTCGTCGTTTGTGTCCACTCCTTCGGGTCGGTCGTCCATCTTCTCGTCTTTTGTGTGTTTTTTGGGTTGCTGGGAACAGCGGGAAGGGTCGTTGAGAAAGGCACTACCAAGCCGACCGCTCATTGCTCGCCTTTGCAATGTCTGAACGCAGCTTTCCATCGTTAACGACAACTACCGCGATTATTTTGGAGAACTGAACTTCGTGGTTATAGCAGAGCTTTCTGCTTTCGTTTGTCCCGAGTTCGTGGAGCAGACGGAGCAGCCGGAAATCCGCGCGCCAATTCTCGGCGCCTGATTGCAATCAGGAGACGGCGGGCGCCAAGCACGCCCGAATTTGCGGGATAAGCGGCGATCGATTGTGTTGCTTTCGTTGCCCTTCTTGCACTCCTTTCGTTCACTTGCTCTTGCGGCCGTCAGGTGTAAATCGTTTCGTGCTTCGTCCACTTCACAATTTCCACCGCACTCAAAACTCCACGAGCAGAACGCGCGGGAGTCCCCGCCGACCGGTTTTCCCGCTTCTTCACTCGCTGGTCGCTTCTTCATCGGTCAGGTTCTGCTCGTTCGTCGTTATTTCGCCCGTCCACTCGTTCCTTTTGTTAGACAGCCATTAGCCCTCTGGGCTTTCTGCTCACGACTTGGAACGTTGATCGCGTCGTTGTAGCCGATTGAGATCTGCGATCGGGTGACCGCTTTTGACCATCTTTCCGCCACCGGAGCATAAGCAATTATAACTCGCGGATGTCAAGAGAAGCCATCGAATTGATTCAACGACCACACTCATCAAACCGTTCATTGTTCTCCTGCCCATCAATGAGCGAAAACTTCGTTCTTGCAGACGTGTTGGAGTAGTCGGAACTACGTAGATTAGTCGCTTTTACAATCGATTTCGTTATTCGAGCAATAACAACGCGATTCGGATCTTCTATTCGTGATACTCGACGCATTTCCTCGAATTTTATCAATTTCCGCATGTTTCAGACGGGCACTCAAACGGCGGGCGGATTTTCGGCTTGCGAGCGGATGTTCTCGGATTAAACGCCGCGTGTTCGTCCAATCCAGCGGAATACTCGCGAACTTCCATTATTTGGAGTAGAGGACGGGAGTAAGCAAGCGATGGCACGACACACAGGTTCGTTTCTTTTCGGCCAGCTTGTATTCTTGCGTTTGACTGCTAATCATTGTTTTCCATCGTTATTTTTTCATTCTTCGATTTGTTTTAGACGACGAGTTCACCTCGACAAGCTCCACAATCTCGACTTCCACCGACTCGTCGGCCAGCCGCAAAATTCGAAGGAAAGCGATCTTCCGAAGGACCTCCGTCTACCTCCTCCTAGCCACCGTCCTTCTGCTCTTTGATGGTGTCGCCGCAGAGAGCGAGAAGTCGCTGTACACGGACAAGGACCACGTCTTGGAGTTGAACGTCACGACCTTCGACCAGACGGTCTACAACCAACAACGAGCGTTCTTCGTCGAGTTCTACGCCTCTTGGGTTCGTTCCTCTTCGTTCGGTTGGTGTTCATTCTCGTTTAGTGCGGGCATTGCATCCACTACAAGCCGACGTGGGTGCAGTTCGCGACGAACCTCCGCTCGTGGACGCCGACCGTCCAGGTGGCGGTCGTGAACTGCGCGTCCGAAGAGAACTCGCCGCTCTGCCGGCAACACGCGATCGCCGCCTTTCCGACGGTCAAGGTTGGTCTTTCAGCCCGTTTCTGCCATTCACTCGTCCGCTTCAGTACTTCAAAGTGGGCTCCAAGTCGAAGGACGACGGCGAGACCTTCCACGGCGACAAGTACAACCTGCCGGAGATGACGCGAGCGGTGGCCGAGTTGGCGCGCAAGGACTTCGAGCGCGACCACCCGGTCGGCTGGCCGAAGCTGGAGTTGACGCCCAAGTACGTCCATTTCTCCTTCCTTCAACGAATGTTCCCTTGCAGGACGTCGACGCTCTCGGACTTGTGGTCGGCCGCCTCCTCGGCCTCGCTGTTGGCGGTGGTCGTGGACAAGGAGCCGTTCGGCGACGGGCTTTCGGTTCGTTTCCACCTTCTTCACTGCTCATTGCTCGTTCGTTGCAGGCGTTGATCAACTTCCACTCAAACCCGCACGTGCACGTGGCGGTTGTGAGCGCCGACCACCCGCTGGCCGCCCAGTTCGGCGGCGTGGCGGTGCCCGCGCTGCTCGTGTTCAAGCGCGAGAACCCGCACTCGCCGTCCTTCTCGTCGAGCGAGGCGGTGGACTTTGCGAAGATCCAAGAGGAAGTGGACAAACTGGCCGCCCACCTCCAGGAGCCGGCCGTCCCCAATCAAGTGCGTTCTTTCCGTTGATTTCTGTTGCATTTGTTTGAGTTCAGGCTGCCGAACCGCCCGCCCAGAAGGCGCCGGTCGTCGCGGACGCGAAGCGGACGGCGGAGGAGGTCGCGTGGAAGCAGTTCGAAGTGCAATACCTCGACCTGACCTCCGCCCTCCACTACATGCTCACTCAAGAGATCCCTCGCCGGAACACGATTGACGGCCACTACCTGAAGGTGCTGAAGGACTGGATGCACGTCCTCCGGCAGTACCTCCCGCTCTCCGCGCCCGTCCGCCGCCTCTTCTTCCGGCTGGACGAATTCGTGCGCCCGCTGGCCACGCTGACGGCCGACGAGTGGCTCGCGCACGTGCGGCAGTTCCAGGACGAGTTGGGCCACCCGCTGCCCGCTGAGTCCAAGTACGTGGCCTGTCGGGGCTCGAAGCCCTACCTGCGCGGCTACACGTGCGGCCTGTGGTCCACCTTCCACGTGGTCACGGTCGAGGCCTTCAAGCAGAACAAACACAGTGAGTTCCTTCCGAGCATTCTTTGTATTCTCGTCCATTTGCAGACCCAAACTTCTCGCCGAACAAGGAGGTGCTGGAGCCGCTGCATCAGTTCGTGTTCAACTACCTGAGTTGCGTGGAGTGCGCAAAGAACTTCGACAAGATGGCCAAAGAGACGCTCTCGTCGGTGCGCACCCCCGAGGACACCGTCCTGTGGCTCTGGCGGGCGCACAACAAGGCGAACCAGCGGCTGGCCGGCGGCGCCTCCGAGGACCCGCACTTCCCGAAGCAGCAGTTCCCGCCGTCCGTCTTGTGTCCCAAGTGCCGCCAACCGAACGGCGAGTTCGACGAGGCGGAAGTCCTCAAATTCCTCAGCGAGTACTACGCGGACATCAAGGCGATGAACGTCCAGGTACTCGTTTGCACCGCCTTCTGTTGTGAGCACACGTGTTGCAGCCCGAACCCGGGTACAAGGTGAACGAGTACGCGGACGGCAAGCTGAAGAAGATCTCCGACAAGCAACTCAATCCGAAGTTCGCGGCTGTCCACGGATCGGTGGGTGATTTCTTTCTTCCCATTCTTTTCAAGTGTGTTGCAGGTGGATCGGCTGGAGGAAGCGGAGGCGCGGCTGAACGGCGAAAAGGCCCGGCCGTGGGGCAACGGGAACTACGGTGAGTTCGCTACTCATCTCTTCTTTTTATTTAATCGTTCGACTGCTTCCAGTGAACACGAACGCCCAGTCGGCCGACCGCAACACCTACTCGCTGCTTTGGATCCTAATCTTCGGCCTGCTGATCGCGTTCGCCTACTTCAAGTACAAGCAGAACCGGTCCAAGTTCTGGAAGAAGTTCTATTATCTCAACGATTACAAATTGTAATTCCTTTTGCGATCGTTCGTTCGGGTGGGCAAGCTGGGGCGGGCACTCGCCGCATCTCCTTTCGATTAACACGTGGCCGTTTCACTTCACGCTTTTCCGTTTGCTCTTTCTTTCGTTTCGACGGGTTCCCCTGCCTTCCTTCGAGTGCAATCAGCGGTGTGGTCGACGGTTTCCGGCGGTTTGCGGGCCAAAAGAACTCACTTTTCTGTTCGCTCCAAGGGCGTCCGTTCACTCTCGTGTCTGTTCGACGTTCGTGTCCCACCGTCCTCCTTGTTCGTTCTTTTCGTGCGGAAATAAACGTTCTTTTGTTCGAAAACCGCGGGAACAAGGCGACCACTTCGCTTTCTAACTCGAACTAACCGGTTGGGTGTGTGCTGACTAACCTCCTGCTTACTATCGGCTGGTTGCAAATCACCTTTTTGATTGGTCGGGATCTTAATTTCCGTTTTTCTTCAGACTGCCGACTCACAATCAACGCCTTGCGTAAGGTGCAAAGAAATGTGAGCAGTTGGGTGCGGGTTTCTCCTTTCTTTTTTTTTGGGTTGGGCGCTGATCATCCTTGGGACTTGTCGCAGATTTCCCTTTGACCCTACCGCTTCCCATTGCCTTCTTCCGCCACCTTCCCCGATTGACTTCCGGTTTGTTTCAGCATGCCGTGGAACAAGAACTCCTCGTCCAACCTGATGAAATACGTGGCATGAGCAACAGACGGACATTCCACGCGCCCGCCCGCCGGCCATTCGGAGCTTCCCGCCGTTCACTTTTTCCTTCTTTCCCCCGACTTCTTGCATTTCCTTCGTTTGTCGTTCCTCTTCATCCTGCACACTTCCTATCCTCCTGTCTAATGCGTGTATTGATCGAGTGAGTAGTCGGTTGTTTCGAATGGAATCATAATCAACCCAATAGAGCCGTTTGTTTCTTCAGAGTTCGCCGCGACGAGGACGAGCGGGCGTTCCGCTTCGAACTCGACGAAATCGCCCACTAATCCCTTCGTTTCCTAACTTATTCGAATGAATCTGTTTATTGACCGAAGAATAAATAGTCGCTGCTCGGAGGATAGGAAGAGGAAATGCGGAAAGACGTTCGGTTGGAGGGATTTTGCTCACTCGGCTCAAACGATCACGCCGGCGGTCTTGCCGCTCGTCGCCGGCTGCTCCTCGCCGCCGTCGTAGCCCGGGTTCTCGGCGGTCGGCCACTGGGCGCGCGGTTTCTCGGCCGTCCGCTTCTCGCCCTTGATCGACGGGAGGACGCAGCGGACGAGCAGACGGCGCGTGCCCCAGAAGCCCGCCCAAATGACGAAAGCGACGAAGCAGAGGACGCCGAACGAGGCAAAGGCGAGCAGCCACGTGGGCGGGGCGGTCGGACTCGGGCACGCGTGCTTGGCGGCGTACTTTTGCTCGACGAACGAGAACGTGGACCCAAACTGCGGCAGGAAACAGCTGAATGGTTCGGTTCGGCTGCAAACGAGCGGATTGTTGGGATGGACGGGCGGCGGACTCACTCGAATGTTCGCATGCACTCGGTGCCCGCCGGACACTCCTTGTACGGGCCGCAGAACTCTCCTTCGAGTCGGTCCACTGGATAGAGAAGTTGGGTTCCCGCGGTCATGCCCGCCGAAAGTACGAGCAGCACGAGGCCGAATGTCGAGTGCATTCTGATCGCTCTGAAGACAAGTGGATTACGACCGACCTCGAGTGCTCTGCGGGCGATTGCACGAACCAAGTGGAGAGGTCGGCGGAATACGCGGCTTATATTCCCGCCAACACCGCCAGTTGGTCTTTGAATCGTTCGTTTCGATCAGCAAAACAACCGGAACACGTGTGTGAGTAGAGCGAGATGCAAAGCGAAGGATTTGAATGCGTAATGAAGTCTACCGTCGAGTGAGTGTTCGGCTGATCGAATGCACGACTAATGCGGGCAAAACAATAACAACTGAGAAGGAGATACATAGAATAAAAACCTACAAATATCTCTACCAATCCGCACGTCCACTTTCTTTTTCTACCGTTCACCGCGCAGTTCGGAAGTCATGACGTCCCGCTGAGGGCAGCGGTAGTTGTTTGTTTGCACAAGACTTCAGAACACGTGGGTGAACAAAAGAAGTGAGCAGATCGAGGGCAGGACAACAATCGCCGCCTTTTACGGAATGATCGGTTGTTTGTCGAGCAGGACGCACTCAACATCCGCCGAACACAAAAGATGAGAGGAGTCCCCCAATTAAAACTCCGACCTCGGTCACTCACTTTAGTCTGCAACCTTGATCTCCCCCGCAGATCAAAAGAAACTCGAGAACTTCCCACCTCCAGCGCCTCAAATCGGCAGCTCGAATTCCGCCGATCAAGAGCGGTTGGCGGATCAAAAGTGATCAGCGGGGCGGCCGAGCGATCGGATTTGTTTTGCGAAGTGTGGCCGGCGGGCGGGCGGCTGAGTGGCGGGGCGAAATGGATGAGAAAACACGCGGGCCTCGTGTTTATTGGCCGACACCCGCCCCCCGCTTTTTGATCCAAAGTCCGCTCATTAATCACCTCTTGCAGGCCACTCGTGTCATCCGCCCGCCCGCCGATCGCTCAGCTGATTTCTCGCCCGTCCGAACGGCCGGCCGACCGCTCCGCTTCGTCCACTTCTCGCCCCGAACGACCGCTTTCAGGGCCCGAAAGTACGAACTCGGCGGGCGATTAGCACTCGATCAAACGAAACCAATTGGCCGCCCGGCTGAAGGCGGCTCTTCTTTTATTTATGAACACTCAATCGGTTTCTTCGATCCCAACGACCGCCGGCCATCCGTCTTCCCGCCACTCCCGATTCGTACGATTTGCAGCCGAAATGTTGCAACCCGGTGATCAAAGGGCAGAGGTGTAGAATTTATTTTCCTTCCTGTACACAACAACTGCACAAAAGAAACAGCCGCTACCTTTCAAGCGGCGGAGTTCAGCGAGGCCATTTGACCACCGAGCAGCTTGAGGATCTCCTGCCGGACGGCGTTCGCCCGCGCCGCACCCATTTTGTCCAACTCGACGGTCACCATGTTGCCTAATCGTTCGTTGATGAAGTGCTCGGCCTGCAATCACAAGAGGAGTGTCAGAAAGGAAGGAAACGAGACGAACGGGATCAACAGACGGCAACCGGCGGACCATTCGGCCGATCTGAACGCGACACGAGCGGCCGGTGCAGCGGAAGAGGTGGACGATCTCCATCCGGTCCTCTTCGATCACGTTCCGCCCGTTGATCTGATCGCATAGAAGCTAGTGGTTGAAAGGCAAGAACGAGTGGGAACTCACGGACAAAATGCGATCGCCAACCCTCAGCGGGATCTCCGCCCCGTCCTTCCGCTCGATCAGCTTGCCGACCACGGCGCCCAGGTCGAAGTGCGGGTCGTTGAGGACGAAGCCGTAGTTCCCGTCCGCTGAACGCCCACTGGTTGCTGGGAGAAGAACGAAAGAACCCACCGCTGTTGGAGTCCCGCCGCAGTTCGAACTCGTGAACTTCGAGCACCTCCTTCGTGTTGAAGCAGCCGAGGTCCTCGCTCGTGGTCGTTGAGTTCGTGCGGTCCGCGGAGTCCAGCGAGCAGTCGCTGATCGTCTCGTCCAAATCGGCGAGTCTCGTGGCCGCCCGCATGCGAGTGTCGACCGACCAGAAGGAGTCGACGGTGCTCGAGGACGAGCAGGAGGAGAGCGAAGCGGAGCTCGCCGCGTTGCTCCGGTCGACAAGGAGCCACGGGCCGCGCGGGCGCTCGTCGTCGTCGTCGCTGCTCGTGTTCAACGTGGAGATCTCGCTGACCGTCATGCTCTGCAAGAGAACAAATGAGAAGGCAAAAACCAAAGGATCGCATCCTCGGTACAGGCGAGCAGCGATCTTTCGAATAAACATGTGACCGCTTTTTTATCGCTGCTTTGCACCCATCTCATTTGCATTCCACCCGCATGGGACAAGGCGGGAAAACGACGACTGGCCGCAAAGACGAGCCCTCGACTGCTCGAACGTTCTCGTGAACTTCTCGTCGGTCTTTCGCTCCGCGTTTGTCGCCCACTAACCGCCCACTTTTATCCAACAACCAACTCAACCTCCCGCTTACACTCACTTCTTCGATGCGCTCGGCCTTCAATCGCTTGCGGCCTTTGGCCCGCTTCGGCCGTTGGAGGAATTGGGAGAGACGATAGGGAAGGCGATTCATTTGGATTAGAGCTTGGGAAGGAGACGGCCGAGTTCAAAGTGGACCGAACACAAACTGCCGATCGGGCGGCTCTTGAGCGCAGCGAGACGAAAAAGGGCGGTCCACTCGTTCCCAGCACTTGCGCCGAGCACTCGCGAGGGACTTCAAGTGGAGCGGCGGGAAGACCGCGAGCAATACGCGCAATTACCGACTTTCCCATGGACCCCTCGATTGGGAACAGCGAACGCAAGGCGGTAATCAGATTACGGAATGCCGCCGGTCAGGATCGATTTGAATCTGCTCGTCGATTGCAATAAGGGGTCAAGCGAGCATTCAGCAAGCAAACTAATGAAAGGACTTTCATGAAGAACGAGTAAAAGAAGCCTATTAAGTGCGATTTCAATACAAACCCTCGAGCAAATTCGCCAATTTCACGTACGATCGTTTCGGTTCGAAAACTTCGTTCAGCAATACAGAGATCAACGAAGTAGAAAACTCTGCTAACGCACTCGTTGCTTCCACTTTTGGGAAGCGTCTGCCCTGATTGTTCTGCCTTTAGATTCCATTTCGAAGGACGATGGTGATCAAATTCACGTCCAACGTCGTCGACCCGCCCGCGTTGATCTACATGGGCCGGGACAAGCACGAAAACGAGAAATTGATCCGGTGAGTGCACGCATTTCTGTTGGGACGAGGAATTTCTGACAAATTGTTGATTGAAGATCCATTTTGAACGTGCCTTTGAGTAAATTTGTTTGGAACGACGTTCGAATCACGCGAAGCAGCAAATGAAAGACCTCGGAACTGAAAATTATGAAACATCTGATATTTCTCGTTAATTTCACGCGTCACTTTTAATTTCCCTTGGTTTTAGGTGGGGCTGGCCGGAAGACGTCTGGTTCCACGTGGACAAGCTCTCCTCTGCGCACGTGTACCTCCGACTGCAAGAGGGCCAAACGATCGATGACATTCCGCCCGCCCTGATCAAAGATTGCGCCCAATTGGTGAAGCAGAACTCGATCGAAGTGCGTTCCCTCTTTCTATTGCTTTCCATTGAATCGCGTGTTCAGGGCTGCAAGCAGAACGACGTGGACGTCGTGTACACAATGTGGTCGAACCTGAAGAAGACGGGCGACATGGTGGTCGGCCAGGTGGGCTTCCATCGGGACAAGGCCGTCAAGAAGGTGCGTTCTTCCTTTCCTTCCTTCCGTTCACTCTTCGGTTCGTTTAGGTCCGCGTGGAAACGAAGAGCTCGGAGATCATCCGGCGGCTGGAGAAGACGAAGGTCGTGGACGACAACGTCGACTACCAGGTGGAGCGAGAAGAGCGGGACCAGCGGGTGCGGGCCAAAGAAGTCAGTTTTTTTTCTTTTCGCTCACTCGTTTCTTTCTCCGTTTAGAAAGAAGAGGCCCGAAAGCGCATGAAGCAGGAAGAAGCGGAGCGTCTGCAGCGCGAGAAGGAGAAGGAGGAGCGGAGTTATGATCGCGTGTTCACGACCTCGAAGATGCGGACGAACAAGGACGCCCCCGACGACGACTTCATGTGATCGCCGCCCGCATTCTCCTCTTCACTGTTTCGAATTCTGCCTACGAGTTTCTTCTTGTTGTTTGTTGGATAAACGCCGTTGTTTCCGGTCGTCCGATCATTAGTTCCTTCTTGTAGTGCGGTCCGAATGCACTCTCCATTCACTGGCGGTTATTTCCGTCCTCCGACTGCCGATCATCCGGAAACAACAATCGCGGAGGAGACGGCCGGCGGGTCAACAGTCGTACGGATCGTGTTTGCCCGCCAGGCGGCCGGTTGTGCGGCTCGTCGGTCGGCGGTGTTGACCTCCGCGTGTTTGCGCGGGACGGCGGCGAGTGGCTTCCTCGTCCTCGCGCACGGGGATTCCGCAGACTGATCGGAAGGTCGGCTGCGTGTACGCGAACGAGCGGAAGTGTTTGATGAGCAGCGTGCACAAACACGTGCGGGGGATTCCCGGAGAACATCTCGCTTGTTCCGGCCGCCCTCTTCATCTTCCGGCCGGCTGATTTCCCAACGGACCCGCTCGCCCGCCGTCCTGCTGTTCGATATAAAAGGCGGCCAATTCGCCTCCATTCCACATCGTCCTCCACTCCTTCCTTCTGCTCCTTTTCTTCTGCTCAAGTCGCCCTCCTGCCGCCATGTCCGCTCTGATGAAGGCCGCCGTTCTGCTCGCCGTCCTTGGGCTGGTCGCCGTGCACGAAACGAAGGCCCAATTCCTGCCTTACGCCGGTTATCTCGGGGGTTATGGATGGCCTGGGTACTACAACTATGCGTGAGTTCTCTTGCTCTTTTGCTTCGAATAATCCCTTGCTTGCTTGCAGGTACTACGGAAAGCGGTCGGCCGGTTTCGAGCCCGCTCCGACTAACGGGCAGCAGCCGGCGGTCTCCGCCTACCCGTCGGGAGCCGTGATCCAGCCGACAACCCAGCAGACGCCCGCCCCGCCGGTCGCCCAGGCCTCCGCTTCCGCTGCGGTCGTGTCGCCGGACGCCGCGAACGCCGCCAACGCCGCGACCACCAAGGCGCCGTCCCACTGAACGAGTAGGTGATTGCACGACTGTTGGCTTCATCCTACCCGCTTCTTTCAGCTCTGCCTTCATGATCGCTGCCCGGTGACTCCAATCGGTCGAATATTGCCACGAATTCCACTAACACTTGCTTCCGTTCTCTAACGGCCTTCTTCTGTTCACCACTCTTCTTCCGAACTGCCGGGTACTCCTGCCTCCTTCCCGTTGCCCACAATAAGTGAACGAACGACAATAAACAGATCAGCACACCCAATGCTGGACAAAGCGAACGAATTCTCTCTTGCGAGCGATTGCAAAGTCAAGAGCAGGAGAAGGAATTTCGCTCGAATTCCGCCGAGTTTTCACTTTCGTCGCCTCGCTTCTCGTTCCTCGCGCCGTTCAACGAGCGTTGGCGCCACGAACCAAACGGAAGGAGTAGAGTGTGCCGCCCGCTCGCCCGCCTTCCGATCGGATGCCGTCCGCGGGCGGGCGGTTTGGTTTGCGATTCGAACTCCGCGAAACGGGCGCTCCGAACGGAAGCCGGCGGGCGGGAAGACGCCAAGTGACTCGTTTCTCGCCGACGGCTCCTCGCCGATCCCGTTTTCCGCCGCTCGCCGAGCTAAACGAACCAATTTGCGAGCAGGATTGACCGCAACGATGAATGTGGTCGACCTCACGCACTTCCGCCCGCTTCTCGGCGATCGGCGGCTGGAAACGCGGGGATTAGTCATCCGTTTGGTGCGTGCGTGTCGATCAGCCGCATGTTTCTCGACAATTGGGATCAATCCAATTAGCGCGTCTGCCTTCGAGCAATCCGTTTGCCGCTTCTTCCTTCGTTCCAACCAACCACATCTTCTATTCGAGGCATTCTTCTGCTGCAAAAGGGAAGGAGTGTAAACACGCGACGAACTCAAACGCAGGGGTGTGAGCGTTTGCGAAGATACCTTTTGTGTTTTTGCTTTTGGCTCCCGATCTTGATCGAAGAACGCGCGACCGAATTATCGTTCAAATTCGGTCGTCCGTCCGAAGCCGACCTCTTCGCTGGGCGGCGGCCGCAGTCCAAACAAAAAACCACTGGACTACGCACACGTCGCCGCTCGCAGCGGGTCTTTGCGCCCGGTTAGAGGCTTTTCGCGACTTCTTTCCGCTTTGTTGAAGACGATATATTGCATGTTTTTCGTAGATGAATCGAAGCTGTTGCATGAAGTAAAATAATTCATCCCCGTACGTCAGCTCGTTCCACGCACTTTCGTTCGATTTCTTTTCAATTCCCGCGTCCGTTGCGCAAAGAAGTGGACGTGAAGCGGCTCGCCGAAACGAGAATCCCGTGGATGGCGTAACGGCGGCTTGATTCCCGCCGCTCTCGTCGGATCGCCGTCAAAACGATCGCCTTTCTTCGATCAATCCGCGCACTCGCTCGCCCGCCCATCTTCTCGGCTGCTCGTCTTCGTTCGCGTGGAACACTTGAACGGTTCCAGCGAGAGGGAACGGCGCCCGTTTTTCGTTTATTTCCGTGTTCTTAAACAATTGCGGGCACTCCGCACTCATTTCATCCTTCTAGCCAAGGTCTATCAGAGGTGATGGAGGGACGGCTACGCCGCGAGCGGTGGCCGTCAGGGCTTCCAACGGTCCTACTCTCCGCTCTCCTGCTTGATCTCGCTGTCGCTCTCAAACCGACGACCAATTCGTCCACATCCTCCCCGCCAAAGGCGACCGTCGAACTGCCCACATGCAAGCACAGTGGCCATCGCTTCGTCCACGACTTCATCCAATTCCAATGCCACGTGGACGAGGGCGGAAAGCTGCGGATGCGGCCGATTGGTTCGTCTTTTTGCGTTCATTCGAATGTTTCTGTTCGTTCTGCAGGCTGCGTCCCGTCCAACTCGCAGATGGGAACGGCCGTGGCGCCCGGCCAAACGTTCACCAGCGAGCATTTCCGCTACGCGTGTGTCCGCCGCGCGAACGAGACGCTCACCCTGAAGATCACCCACTGCATCGACAGTTCGGGCTCGGCCATTGCCCTCGGCGAGTACTTCATGCAGAAGAACGACAACGGAGAGCACGAGTCGATGGAGTGCGTGGGCGACGAGCTGCAGGCCAAGAAGGTCGTCTTTAAGTGTGGGTCCTTCCTTCCACTCATTCTCTTACGTCTTCCGTTTGAAGGGTCCAAGTGCCGCTTGAAGTCGGGCGATCTGCTGACCGAAGGAAACTTCCTGACAGAGCCCGTACCGCCCGAACTGCTGCGCACCCCGCTGCAGACCGAGGAGATCATCTCGTGCCAGCGGAACGGCGAGGAGGTCGCCCTCAAGTGCACGGGTTGTGTGGCGTCGAACGGCGTCCACGTGTCCAACACCGCGTACACGAACGTCGGCGGGCAGTGGACACAATGCCGAAAGTATGCAGAGGGCTGTCGGTTGATTAACGTGACGAGCGATTGTGAGTTCTCACCGCTCTATGCTTCTTTGATTCCTTGCAGATGTGAACTGCCGCTACAAGAACGAGACGTACGAAAACGGCGAGGTTTTCCGCAGCAAGAGCGGCCGCTCGACTTTCGTCTGTGACTACGGAGTGGTCAACAAACAAGGTTCTTTTCTCGATCCATTCCCTTCGTTCATCCCTTTTGAAGGTTGTTTGATCGAAGACGAGGTCGTCTCGGTCGGCGAAGTCCGCTACGTCCGGGGAATCCCGCTGCTGTGCGGCGAGGCCGACGAGATCGGAGATTTCGGTCCATTGAGTGTGTGCTGTCCATCCTTCTTTCTTTGATTTGTGGGATTGCAGAGGGCTGCACGCTGGAGGACGGGACGGAGAAGAGATTTCTGGACACGTGGCAGGAGGGTCGCTTGAAGAAACGCTGCAGTTGGACGACCACACCGACCGGCGACTTTAAAGCGGAGATCGTCAGCTACGGTGCGCTTTGTGTGTGCTCAAACAACCACTTTTTTCTTTCTCGTTCAGCGTGTGTGATAGAGAGCGAGGAGATTCCGCTGAACAAGATCGTGCAGATGCCCAACGGCGACCTCCTCAAGTGCGCGTCCACGGCGGGCGGCAGTCTGGAGATGCGCGAGCTGAACGAGGCCGAGCAGGCGGAGTACGTGAAGCGGAAGACCCTGCGGTTGAACCTCGTCGAGTACTTCGGCAGCGGCGGCAAAGGCGCCCCGCCGTCCCCCGCGCCCAACGAGGCCGCCGACCAGCCGACCGACGAGTGTGAGTTCTCTTCGCTGAATGGGAGATGGCTTCTCACTGACACTCTTCCGTTTAGCACTTGCCGAGTTCGACAACTGATTGCGAACTCCGCCCGCACCCACTCACCGCACACCACTCGCCGCTTTGGATCTCCGAATTGCACGTTCACTTACTCATTCGAATAAACAAGACGATCACAGAGCACTTGCACACAGAACACAAGCATCTTACATTTGTTTGTTGCTTGCAGCGTGCAAGGACTCCCTCTCCTTCTGCTCGCAGCTCTCCGCCTATTGCGGCCACTCGGCGCTGCCCGAGACGGGCCTCCTGATCGAAGCGTACGAGGAGCACGCCCGCATTCAAGAAACCTTCGAGCGCCTGTCCGGCGCGCGCACAGAACAACGACGGCCGATTGGTTGTGAAGGTGCGGAAACTCCAACCATTAGAAGAAACAGTGCTTTCAGATCAACTGACGCCCTTCCGCAAGTTCCAAGTGCTCGTCGAACTTTCGTGTCCCCGCACCTGCCGCAAGTGTCTGCCGAAAACGAAACGACAGCGTTTGATCGGCAACTTGGAGCACACTTCGCACTGCGGCTGGTGATCGACGAGGAGCACGGAACATTGGATAACGCCGCAGTTTTCATGTCCATTCCACTTTAACCCAACCGATCTCGTTTTCCGTTTTGTCTGACAGCCGTACAAAAAGACTGCGGTACTCCCGTTCCCTTTCTAGAAGTGCAATAAAAACGAGTGCGTAGTGCACAAGATCTTTTCCAGTTCAACGAGAACAAACGAAGGATCAAGCAGCACCAGTTCCGTTTTAAACCTCCTTTCCACCGCCAGCTCTGCAAACTCCGCACGTGTGGATTGGCGACAAAACGAATGGACGATCAGGCGCTCGGGTTTTTTGCTCGGGTGGACGTTTCGTCAAACAAGAGGGCTATGGACGGATATAAACGGGCGGGTTGGACCGGGGCCAACGTCGTGTCAGCCCTTACTTTTACCTTCTCGAATGTGCCCTTCGCTGCTCGACGTCTCCTTGCTGCTATTTTCACTCCTGCTCCACACGATCATCGCCCACTACCTCGAGAACCCCCAGGCCTATCGACGAGAACGGAATGATGAGCGCGAGGAGCGACAGACGGAATGAACGCTGGAATTGTTGAATTTCTTCGTTAATCTGTAGATCTCGTTGCTGAATGCCTCTTTTTTGTTACTTGATTTGAATAAACGGGAAAGACTTTCGTTTCCGCATACCTGACCGAAATGCGGAACCTCATCAATTGAACTCCGTTTGCAGCCGAAATAAACGAGCTGCTGCTCGCTGCGCACAACATCTGTCGCCTGCACTTCGTCTAAAAACAAGGAAGAATAAAAGTGCATCTGTTGAGCGCAGGCAAGACGAACGGTTGCACTCGTGCCGTTCGACGACCATCACGTACGCGCCGCCCACGTGCTCGCACTTCCGCGCGGGCGGCTCGTCAATCAACAGCCGAAATGTTGCGATTTGTGCACTTTTAAGCGAAACGGGGGCAGAAAGTGCAAACTGCGAGGTGTAATCGCCACTTGCAACAAGCTACCGTTCCTAGCGTTTATAAGGGGCCGGAATGACCGTATTGCATCGATTCCGCCGGGATGGCCGCCCTCCGCTTCTTCTTCCTGCTCCTCCTTGGGCTGCACGAGTTCTCGGCTGGACTGCGAGTGTTGATCGTGGCCCCGAACGTCTCCTTCTCCCACCTCTCGTTCGCCGGCCGTTTCGCTGACCTGCTCGTGGAGACCGGCCACCAAGTGGTGAGTTCTTAGTTCTCTTCGGTTCGTTTATCTCTCAGGACTTCCTCATCCCCGAATGGAACCGCTTCGTACGGGGCAACGGGACAGAGAAGGCGGCTGTGCGACGAGTGGCCCTGCGGAACGTAGACGAGTTGGAGGCCGCCCTCAAAGGAATGGCGATGCTGAACGACGTCTTCCGCGCGGAGATCACCGCCCAAACTCGCATCGAGTACGGGAGAATCGACTCGATTTACTGCGAAGGTGGGCGAGCGAGGAGATGCATCTATCGTGACCGTTTGCAGGAATTCTTGTCGACCGCCGGCTGCTGGCTGAATTGCGGGCGGCGGGCTACGAGGCGGGGATGGTCGAATACTTTGATCCCTGTTCGTTGGCCGTCCTCCGACACGTGGGCATCCGCTCGACGCACGTGCTCTCGATCGTCCCGCTCGACGAGCAGACGGCCGTTGCGAACGGGGAGCCCGTAGACTTCGCCCACGTGCCGAGTGAGTGCCCCTCTCTCTTTGCACTTTTTCGTTCATTCAGCCATTCTGAACGTCCACCAGCACACGCCGGTCGGGAGTCTCTGGGAGCGGGCGTTCAACCTGCTCACGTGGCTGCAGCTCCACTTCCACACGCTCCCGCGCCAGTTCGCGGCCGTTGTTCGTCTTTTGAGTGGACAGAGCGGAATGATAAGCCTTTCGTTCAGGACGCGACCACCCGCCGCCTGCTCGGCCCCGACTTCCCGTCGACCGCCCAGTTGCTGCGGGAAGTGGATTTCTTTTGGCTGAACTCCAACCAGTTTGTGGACGCGCCCCGGCCGCTCTCCGCTCGTTTCAAACACGTGGGCGGGATCGCCGTCCGACCGCCTGGTCAGCTGAGTCCCGTACGTTCACCCGTTTTCCCTCCTCCATCATTTGCTGCAGGAGATTGAGGAATTGATGCGCGAGAAGGAGGGCAACGAGGGCGTCGTTCTCGTTTCCTTTGGATCGATCGTGCGGACGAGCGAAATGCCGCCGGAAGTGCGAGAGTCGTTCGTTCGGGCCTTTGCCGCCCTCTCGCAGTTCATGTTCATCTGGAAGCTGAGTGCACCGGCCGCCTTCCGCCGCTCCTTGAGCCCGAACGTGCATGTGGTCGAGTGGATGAACCAGACGGCCATTTTGGGTCCCTGTTCCTTTTTCTGCCTCTCGAACTCGTCTGTTTGCAGCCCACTCCCGCACTCGCCTCTTCCTCACACACGGCGGGTGCAATAGCTTGAATGAAGCGGCGATGTTCGGAGTCCCGCTGGTCGGCATCTCTTTCTACTCCGACCAGCACGTGAACATTGCGGCCGCCGTCCGCCGCCGCTTCGGCCGCTCGCTCGACCGCCGTCGTTTGAGTGCGGACGGGCTGGTGGAGGCCATTCGGGCGGTCGCCTACGATCCCCAGTACTCTTTGGCAGCATTTCTCATTACTTTTGAGTGATTCCAGGTACCGCGAATCTGCGGCCCGCATTCGCCGCCTGATCGCCGCCGCTCCCGAACGGCCGGCCGAAATCTTCGTGCGGCACGTGGAGTTCGCGGCCAAAACGGGCGGAGTAGCCGCCGCTCTCCGACTGCCCGCAGCCGCCGACCAAACGACCGTCGCTCGCTTCCATTTGGACCTTCTGCTGCTCTTCTTCGTCTTTCTAATGGTCTGCGGATTGACTGCTCGTTTCTTGCTCCGATCGATAGTTCGTTACTTGCGGGCTGTGCTCGAGTACTCGCAAAAAATGCAAAAGAAGTTTGAATAAACAGGCTGTCGCGCGAAGGGGAGGAAACGCGAAGTTTTTATTGCAACCGTTCCCAACTCTTGCGGCATGCTTGGTGACAGCAAACTCGTCGGCGGGAAGAGAAGGCGGAACTTCCCACTCCAACTTCGAGCCGACCGATCACCGGTTAGAGGAGTAGTCATTCAAGGAGGCTGTTCTCATTGACGAATTGTGTTTGTTTTTACCGGTTTATTGAAGCTAGCCGTTTAGTTTTGTACCCCGGTCGGGTGTCCTTTTGTGGGCGTCGCGTCCGCCCTCGATTGGAGGCAGAATTCCGAATACAAACGGGCGGAAGGGCCGCTCGGTTGTTCTTTCGGGTAGCCAGCGCGGGAACACTAAACACCAGGCGGCCACCTCCCGCGTCTCCGAAAGTACGAACCGCAGTCACATGCCCGTCGAAGGGCTTTGAGAGAAGTAAGAAAAGCAAATACTCTCCTTCAATTCTCCCAAATGGCAGCCGCGATCCCGGAGTTGTGCCAATTGGCGTACGAAACAAACCGATCGGCTCGCATTCTCATAGTGAACGTCCTCCACTTGGCGGTCGGCGTGCTCGCCGCCGTCGCCATGGTCGCCTATTTGCGGACTCCGTTCATTTCCCGTGTTTTCGGTGTAGTAGGAGGCAACTTGAAGGCAAAAGATCGCAGCTTTCCAATGGTAATCGCTTGCTTAGATGATCCTTTGGATGGGGATTCTTTACTACGTGCTGGGAATAAGTACACCTGTCACTGTTTGTGCTTACCGATTGGTAGGTGAGAAAAAGCGGGGCTGTTGATGCTCGCCCCTCTAGATCAGTGTTCTGCGCAACTTGCCGGCCTGCTCGTACGTGTGGAGCGGCTACCAATGTTATTTTTCTTACATTCAATCCGCGAGCGTCAACGTCCTGGTCTTCCCGCTCTGGCACTTCGCCCTGCTGCTAGAACGGGGGATCGCCGTCTGCGCGAATGGCCGACGGACAGCCGGTCGGTGGCTGGGTCTCGTCTTGTGTTTCTTTTTGGTAGGAAAAAAGGGTATCTATAAGCAACTAAATAATCGTCTAGCTGGTTATTCCTTACACGTACGTCTACTGGCACTACCACGAAATGCCCGCATTTACGGATTCGCCGTACTGCGCCTCCGTTAACTCCAACCGATCACTCGGGCGGGTGTACGCACTACGAATCAACGTCTTTTCGTTGGTCCTGGACGTTCTGATCAGCGCGGGCGATGTGTGGCTTCTGTTCGCAAATCGCCGGCGGCTTGTCCACTACCGGCAAGTGAAAAAAGGAAGAACCGTGAATGACGGGCAGCCTTTCAGCTCGTCCAACCGCGCGTACACGCTGAATCGCTCCTTCCTGCTGCACGAGTCGAAGATCTCAATCGACCTCATCCTGCCGTTCTCCGTCGCCCACTCCTCGCTTTATACTCTGCAGACTGCGTACAATTTTGTATACATCTTCTTTTCGGCAGGGTTGGCCCTCGAGGAAGAAGTTTTCTTTAAGGAAACGGTCAACCTCGGTGAGTGGCGGATTGAACGCAAAGACCTTCAATTTGTCGATTTTAAGCCCGTACCAGCAGCATGTTCTTTCAATTCTTCAGTCTCTGCCTCTTCCACCGTTACCGTTCGACTCGAACGCCCGTTGCTCCCGAATCTGCGGCCAGTGACCGCTACTTTCAGGAGTTCAAACGTATCATTGCTTGAAAGAATAGACGATTACGGAATAAATGAACCGCAAAAATGTTTCCATCAAAACGAAGCAAAACAAAAGCGACGACTAGCAGCACGAGGCAGTGAATAATGGGACCAGCTGACGAAGGTTTTGCGTATGCGAGAAGAAGCGATCAAGGAGTTTGAGTGACCATCTCCGCGACCCATTCGTTTTAGTTAGAGGAACTGACGTGATGTCCCTTGGTTGTGTGGAAAAACAGCTTAAGGACAGACGTCAATGCTGATGTCTAACCGTTTTCGAAAGGATTCTTCTAGTAGAATTGGAGGCAAGTCATGTGCCCGCTGAAGACAAATTTCTCACCGAACAAAAGTACAAACCGCCCACTTTCTCCACACGTTTAACTTCCCCGTCACCCGAACAATGAGTAACGACGATAATAAACCGCACACGACCGTCTAGTCACTCCAAACGTTCACTCGTTTGCTTTCGTTCGGCGGCATGTCGGTGGCGGAAGCAATCGCCGCGATGGACGTCCGGACGCCGCAAGAAGACGTCCAATCCATGTTGAATTCTCTCTCCTACCTGCTCGGTTTCCTGTCCACCGCCATTCTCGTTGTGGTCATCCTCCGGAAGACGGAAACCGCGATGCTCTCCTATCGACCGATCCTTTTGATTGCCGCTGCAGTCGACTCATACGAACTGTTTGTGTATTGGTCTTCGGATTCGGTGAGCACTTCCAAAACTGCGAAATTTCATGCATTGTTTGATTGCAGATCTCGCGATTGCAAAACGGCTACTTCATCTTCGTTCAAAACGGGCCCGTCCGCTTTCTCTCGCCGACCTTCCAGCGGATCTCCCTCGCCCACCGCTTGAACGTGCCGATTATCCCGTGTCTCTTCTTGCCACTGGAGTTGTGGTTCCGCTGGTCACTCGTCAAGACGTGGGTCTTCCATCCTTCTCTCTTTACTTCTCGATTTTGCAGTCGCGTGCACCCGAACGGCCGGCAGATCTGCGCACGTGCAACAATAATCGTCGTGATCTCTCAACTGCTCCAAATGCTCCCAATGGTGACGGCCTTCACGAATACTCGGACGGCCGATGAATTCGGAAGGATCGAAGGACGAGAGACGCCCACGAACGTCCTGCTCATCAAAGGCGGCACTTCGTGGTCCGCCTTCACGATTCTGCTCCAAACGGCCGTGTCCGTGGCGGCCTATGTTCTCGCGCTGGTCATTGGAGTCGCTTCGATCCGCGCGATGAAGCGCGAAGAGGGCGCCTTCTCGAAGAAGACCCGCCTTTTGCTCAAGCAATTCTCGTGGACGCTCGGCGTAAAGGTTTGGAGCAAAGCTTCTATTCGCTTACTCACTCCTTTCACAGGTGTTGATCCCGTTGTTCACAAGCGTTCTCCCGTTCATCTCCATTGCGATCTCCTACTTCCTCGGCACGAACATTCCGTACGTCTCGACTATCGCGACTTTTGTGCTCTCGTGGGCGACGTTCGTCTCTTCTTTCTCCACACTCCTGCTTTTCACCGCCTATCGCCGGGCGTTCGTCCAAATGTTCACGAATCCCTGTTCGTCCTGCCGAACGACGAGCCCCGTTCAGCAGCTTTCCACCACTGTGTGGAGAACGCAAACCAGCTCGCATTAATTTTTGTTGATAATCGGTTCTTTGGCACGGCAATAAACAAAAGAGATTCGCCCAAAAAGGTTTGAACGAAAAGAATTCTCTTCGGTTCGATGAAGAGTGCAATATTCCGTTCACTGTCATGTCTGCAATCTGCAAGAGTGTTATCAACCCCCTTGCGGTTCGCTTC
>JAMPIO010000461.1:0-46848 GCA_024699865.1 Aphelenchoides fujianensis | reverse complement strand
TGATGAAAGAAGAGTAGGATGAACACCCGATTTGTTTCAGCCGAGCCGCGCCGCGCCTCCCGTCCCGGTTATGACGTTAAACTGAGTCCGGTCTGATCCAGGGCCAGCCCCCCGCAATTGGACTTTAAACAAACTCCGGCTACGACTCGACAAACAGAGGGTCTCACGGACGTAGACGGGCAACGACGTTCGCTGGGCACTCGGACGAAACGAGCCCCGAAGGGACCTGCAGAACAAAATCGTCCTCACCCCCGGAGCGCCCAGGCCCAACTGCACATCCTGACATTCAACCTGCGGACCGGAATCACTGACGAAGCCACGAAGGGCCTGTTCATGTCCGAGCTCCACGGTCTCCATCGATTCAAGTATGACGTCATCGGCCTGTGCGAAACCCGAGCCAGCACCGAATCCCAAACCACCTGGATGGCAACCGGAGACGCGATGATCATCGGCGCGAGCGAAGGACAACACCACGTGGGCGGCGTCGGATTCATCATCAACAAGCGACTGGTACCCCAAATCGACGAAGTGAAGATCATCTCGGCACGGGTTGGAACCCTCAAGCTGCAACTCTCGCCGAAGAAGACGCTCCTCATCGTCCAAGTGTACGCCCCGCACTCGGGAAGCCAGTACACGCTGGAGGACCACGAGAAGTTCTACGATGATGTCCACGATGCCCTGAACCAGCCGGCCACGTACAAGATGGTGATCGGCGACTTCAATGCCCAACTCGGACCGCGGACGATCGAGCGCTACATGGGCCCGTTCACCGGACCCAACTGGACGCCGCTCGGAGAGATGATGGCGGACTTCGCGGAAGGCGAGAAGCTCTTCATCATCAACTCTCTCTTCCAAAAGAGCCACGCGCAACGATGGACGTTCCGGTCAATCAATGGACGGACGCGGCACGAGATCGACTTCGGCTTGATCTCAGACCGCCGCCTCGTCCGACGATACGACGTCATCGACCGCCTCAAGTTCGGATCCGACCATCGCCCCGTGCGCTTCACGCTGAGCCTGCCGATGATCCTGCGCCGCAAGAAGCACGTCCCGAAGACCAGCACCTTCAACGCGGCCCTCCTCGAACGCGCCATCAGCTCGCGCGACTGGAATCTGAACGGACCCCTCGAGGGTAAGTTTAATCAATTCCAGGAACGACTGCAGAAGTGCGTCGAAATCGCGATGGTGCCGAAGCCGAAGAAGCCGTCGCGCCTGACGGAGGCCACCCACCTACTGCTCAAGCGGAGACGGGAGCTCAACTACGATTCAAACCCGGAGGAACTCGTCGAACTCTCGAAGGAAATCCGACGCAAAGTCAAGGAAGACCACGAGACGTTCCGGATCCAGAAGCTCCTGCAAGCTGCCGCCAACCGTCGATCGCTGAAGAAGTGCAAGCGCGAACTCCGGCAGCAAGTCGGAACGATGCGAGCGCTCAAAGCCGAGGACGGGACGACACTCACGACGCGCGCCGACATCGACCGGAGATGCAAGGAATTCTACACAGATCTCTTTGCATCGAAAGTCGATGTCCCGCTTCTTGCCGACCCCCGCGAAGACGAGCCGATCCCGCCCATCATCGCCTCCGAAGTGCGCGCGGCTGTGGAGAGCCTGAAGAGCGACAAGGCGCCAGGACCGGACGGGATCACCAACGAGGTGCTCAAGAACGGCGGCCCGACTCTTGTGTCGACAATCGTCAAGCTCTTCAACGACTGCCTGGACCAAGAGGACGTGCCGCCCCAATGGAAGACGTCCCGCACCGTGATCCTCCCGAAGAAAGGCGACCTCGAGGATCTTCGCAACTACCGCCCCATCGCCCTCCCCCCGACGGTCTACAAGCTCTTCACAAAAGTGCTTGTAAACCGGATGGCGCGCCAACTGGACGAGCAACAACCACGCGAACAGGCCGGATTCCGAAGCGGGTACTCGACGGCGGACCACCTCCAGACGATCAACCAAGTACTCGAGCGCTACCGCGAGCTGAAGCAGCCGCTCTGCCTGGTGTTCGTGGACTACGAGAAAGCGTTCGATTCCGTGTAAATTAACGCGGTGATCAACGCCCTCGTCCGCCAAGGCATCCCGCCGAAGTACGTCCGCACGCTGCTCAACACGAACACGGACTGCTCGACGACGTTCCAACTGTTCGCCCGCCCGATCGAAGTGCCCGTGCGACGTGGAGTCCGACAGGGAGACACCATCTCCCCGAAGCTCTTCACGGCCGCCCTCGAAGACGTCTTCCGGACACTCGACTGGGACTGGAACGAGGACTACGGGATTCCGATCGACGGCGAGCGACTTCACCACCTCCGCTTCGCCGACGACATCGTGCTCTTTGCCCCCGGACCGCGAACCGCCGAACGGATGCTGCGCGAACTCGACGATGCCGGCGCCCAAATTGGACTCCGGGTCAACCGGAAGAAGACGCAGGTAATGGTAAATCGTCACTGCAGAGCCGCGCACGGGACGGGACCCATCGTGCTCAACGGAGAACCCATCGAACTCGTGGACAAATACGTCTACCTCGGACAGCAACTCACCCCCGAGCACGAGATCGATGGGGAGATCCGCAGACGACGCTCGGCCGCGTGGTTCGGGTTCAAGAACATCGCCGACGTGCTCAAGAAGATGCCCGACGCCAGGATCCGCGCCCAACTCTTCAACTCGACGATCCTTCCCGCACTCAACTACGGCGCTGAGACCTGGACGATGCGGAAGAAGGAGCGAACGAGCCTCACAACGACCCAACGGATGGAACGACGGATCCTCGGTGTGAGCCTGCGCGAACACGTGCCAAGTGTGGACATCCGAGCGCGGACCCAATTCAAGGACGCAGTCGAGGACGCACTGGACCGTAAGTTTGCGTGGGCCGGGCATGTGGCCAGACGCACGGACAATCGGTGGGCTACACGGACGACCTTCTGGTGGCCGTACAACCTCACCCGCACACTTGGACGACCTCCGGACCGATGGCGCAAGGACATGGACAAGGCACTTAGACGCGGATGGCAACAACTGGCGCAGGACCGAACCGAATGGAAGGACCTGTCGAAGTATTCGCATCAAGTCATTAGATAATCTCGCTGTTGTCTTATGATTTGATTGAACCGAATAAATTCGTATTCGTATTCGTATTCGAGCCGCGCCGCGCCTCCTCATCCGCAACGAACGAGTGGCTTTTCGCGGGGTTCACACGTGTGAATCAATCGATCGATTACGATCGTCGTTTCTAATTGCACGTTCATCGCTACCGGCCCTCTTCTTTCGTTCGTTCATTTCGATTACCTCCTGTGCGGTTCGTGAAGATGCGGAGGGCGCAAGGCGGTCGTTTGGGGGCGATCCTGCTTGGTTTTGCCCCTGCTGCCCGCCGTTCGGGCACAACCGATTTGGGTGAGTAGACAGCTGATTGTCCCAAAAGAGATTCGTTTGTTCAGGACTACGACTACACGAATTCAATCGCCAACCCTCCGTTTCCCCCTTCCGCACATGATGGGCGGCTTCTTCCGACCGCCACCCCCGCCGCCACCCCGCCACCCGCCCAACAAACGAACTGGCCGCCGTTTGCTGCCGGGTACGAGATTCGCGAGCCGACCGCCCTCTCCATCCAACGGGCCGCCAGCACCGCCTTCCGTCGCCCACCTACCGGGAGACCAGTTGGCGGGCGAACCCGTGGGTTGCCTCCGCCCAGCTAATGACCACGACGGAAGCCTCCAATCGAGGCGACCTGGACTCCCTGCTTGCTCGTTTGGTCACCCGACTGCCGGCCATTGCGGACGGCCTCTCGCGAGTGATGGGCACGACGCCCGCCTCGCCGCCGCCCGCTCCATCGTCCCCCGACTGGCAGCCGTTTCCTCCGCCGTTCGGTCTCCTCCTCCTCGTTCGGCGGCAATCGGGACATCGTCAACGGGAAGGAAGTGGACGTGAAGAAGGAAGAAGACGCCCGTTCTGCACCCGCCACCGTCGTCAACTCAATGCCCGGTTGGTTCTCTTCGAGTAGTGAAGCTGATGCCCGATTCCTTCAGACCCGTCAGCGTTCTTCTCATTCAGCAAGCTGATCAGCGCTTTCACGGGCTCTAGCCTCGACCAAAAGCCGCCCGTCGCGTCCACCGAGCAGCCCAAAGAAGAGCCCTTCGACGTGGAGTCCGTGAAGGGGATTCCCCATCTTAAAAGTTAGTGGAACGAAGAAGAAAGTACGCTGCTTTGCGTGGACTTCGCACTTTGCACCACGAGCACTCCTGTCATTTCAACGTGCTACTCAAATGATCGGATTGCAGGACGAGGACGAGCAATCGGAGGTGATCGAGAAGGCGGACGAGACGCTCGTGCCCGGCTTCCCGTCCGAGGCCACGAGTTCGCCCTTCGACAAGACCGACGAACCGATCATCTTCACGCTGCCCACCAACTCGGTGGAGGACGGCGGGAGCAGCGAGCGAACGACCCAACAGCCGACCACCGCCGCTCCCAACCCGGCGGAGAACCTCCTCGGCTCGCTGCTCAACGGGAAGCTGGAGACCGTCGACTGGATGGGTTCGATCTTCGGCAACGGGCGCAAATCGGGCGAGAAGACGGGCGAATCCGACGGCAACGCCCTCGCCCAGCTCTTCTCCGGCGGCTTCTTCGGCTCGGCGGTCGGCCCGTCGAACGACGAGAAGAAGCGCAAATTCGAGGACCGGAACTTCCATTGAGTTCCTCCGCTTTCACCACACACCCCTTGCCATTCGATCCCCGGCTTTAATCTCCGCATTGTACACTTCGTCTAATCGTTTATTAAAAAAGAAACAACAAACCGAAACAAACAGGAGGACATTCCGAAAGATCGCCGCTTCTCAGCTGCATAAGAAGTTTTCGAAGGAGATCCGGGGATCCGACCAAACAAACGAGTGCGCCTTGTGGCCCCTCATTTGATCGAGATGGTCGGCAAGTAGGAGGCCCACGCTGAAGTCGACGGTCACTTTCTTTCCTTTCTGAAAAAAGGGCAGGACTTCCGAGAAGGGCTTCCTTTGCACTCACGTCCAACTTCTTCAAAAAGATGTTCGCCGCCAGCTTGTTGGACTTGATCGCGCGGATCACCGGCTCGTTCTTCATTTGGTTCATGAGGAGGGTACGCTCGGCCGATTTGAAGTACTTGATGGACGCCTCGTAGCGGCTGGCCGGCGACCAATCGGGCATCTCGGATGGCGGGTCAGCCGGATCACTGCAGAAAGCGAAATGAACACGTTAGGCTTCATCGAGAGAATCTCCGCTTACCGCACGCGATCGAAATACTCGCGGTAGCGCTCATAGCTGAGCTCCATCGGCGAGAAGAGGTCGCTGGACGGGTACATGCGACACCAGAAGCGGGCCTCCTCGTCGCCCGCCGGCCGGCGCAGTTTGTTTTCGTCGAAGGAGGGCGGAGAAGAGCAGGAAGTAGGCGGTGCTCAGGTCCAGACGGAGGCCGATTTCGTTCTGCGACTCGCGGGCCATCTTCTCGTGGCTGCGCACCACCGCGTACTCGGGAGTGTTCGGCCGAGAGATCACTGCAAATCGGAGAAACACAATCAATTTATCGAAGGCTCGTGAACAAACCCGCCGCCACTTCGTACGCGATCACCCGCGACCGACGGCCGCAGCAGATGGACAGCCGGCGGTAGACCACGTCGCCGAGAGCCCTGAAAAACAGGAAGAGGGAGATCAAATGAACAACCAGCAGGCCAGGGAACAAACCAAAAGATGTACGGCAACTCGTAGTCCACGTACAGCTCCAGCCGGAAGCCCAAATCGAAGTGCAAGGGCCACCAGTTTGCAGCCGTAGAAGTCGCAGAACGCGACGAAAGTGCCGGGCAGATCGTGGGCGTTCGGGAACACTTCGCGCAGTCCCTCCTCCAAATGCGCGGCCTGCAATCCCCCCAATCATCGCGAATTCCGCCGAGGAGATCAAACGAACCCGCGCGCCGCAAATTGCCGAAGAAGTCGACCACTTCGGGCACCTGTTTGTTGTGCATCCGAGTTGGATTCTGCCCGAATCCCTGGAAGGTGGTCAGGAACACGTGCAGCACTTCCATCAGGAAGTCGTTCACGTCGCTGGCCAAATCGGGGGCCACTTTCTCCAGGTGGCGATGCCTGAAGAAGCCCGTCATTCGTTGGAGAGCAGCGACCACTCACAAGGCGGGGATCGGGTAGGCGTGGGCGAACTCCGAGAGCGCGACGGTCACGAGGTCGAGCAGGGCCCTCGAGCCGAACAGATGGTCGTCAGTGGGCAGGATGAGCAGCTGGAGAACCGAGCGGCAGAAGATGGACGTGGTCGAGTACTTGTCCATGTAGTCCTGAACATCCCTCATCAATCACTCTTCTTCCTCTTTCCCACTCACCAAAGAGGGTTCCAATGAGACCAGCTCGTGGAGTTCGGGCGGCGTCGTCCACAATCGAGAGGATTGTGTTGAACTCATTCAGGAGGAACTCGTAGCCCTCCAAACGGGACGCCCACTTGATCGTCCTCGGGAAGGTGGGCGGCAGCAGGTGAACGTTGACCTTCGGCTGGAACCACGCAAGCCACGAGAAGTCGCCTGAAACGAAGGGAAGTGGGAAGAACGGAAAGGGTTCGTGGAAACGAACCGTCCGGCTGCTGGGCGGGCGGATCGTCTCGCGGGCGGCCTGCAGGAAGTGGAGCGACTGCTTCAGCGCGTCCCGGCCGCGCGCCAACTGCGGGATGAATTTGGGGCCCGCCTCGTTCGGCGAGCCGGGCGTTTCTTCGAGCGGCGGCACCAACGACTCGAAGATTTGGAAGACGTGCATGTAGAAGCGGATGCGCTGCAACAGGGCCGCGTTTTCCTGCTTGTTTTGCTTCGATTTGACGCGCGCCGCCACGATCTCCTCGGCGTTCTTCAGCTCCGCCTCGAGGCTCGCGGGCGCGATGACCGGCGGCTCGAACGACATCGTGCTGATGAAGTCTTCCTGAAAGCAGCAATTACTCGATTCCAAAAACCAAAGAAGACGACGAACCGGGTGGAAGCAGGCGGCCATGTTGATCGTGTAGCGGAAGAGTTGCATGAAGAAGCTGGCCGGAGAGGGTGAGCGTCCGGTGGACGGGCTCCGTGATCAGCTCCGGGTTTTGCATCCAAACGTTTGTGAAGACCTGCAAGCAACAAGGAATCAAAGGGAGAAAACGCACGAATCTTCACCGTTTCGTCCAACGGTTGGGCCTCCCGCAGCCAGGCGGCGATCATCGCCAAGGTCGCGTCCACCGGTGGAAATCAACTCGGTGACCGACAGCTTCTGCTTCAAGCGGCCAGGACTGGAATTGACGAATGAAATGAGAGAATGAGCGTTTGTTCGCTTACTTTCAGCCCGTTCTCCAGTCCCAGCGAAGGATCCGCCCGCACCATGCCGCTGTCCATCTTCGGGTCCATCAGCTCGACGGCGGTCATCGCCTCGTCCAGTTTGATCGCGTCGCTCATCACCATCTCGCCCAGCTCCAGCTCTAAACAATAAAGGAAGGAATGAAGGAAGGAAGTGGAACGTTCTCACCTTTGGTAGCCTTCAAAAACTCCTCCGTGATGTCCCGATCGAACTCCAACGGCCGTCCGGTCGGCCACTCGCGGGATCTTCCGCCTTCTTTTCGTTCTCAAGGTCCACGCTCTGAGGCGGGATCGTCGGTGGAACTGCGCGCGCTTTCGGCCATTTCGAGGAGCACGAGGAGCGCTGTTCAATCAGAAACGTTGAGAACGAACGCTGAACCCGCTGAAATCACTGGATGAACGAAAGAAACATGAAGTGTGCGCGAATTCTTCCGCCCGAATTCAACTTTCGTGCCCCGATCACTTAGAAAAAGAAGGAAGTGGTGATCGGAACCCAGTTCTTCCTCCCTCCGTCCGGAAGCGGCGTCATGAACCCAAAAAGAAGGCACCGTTCGCCCACCTGGAAGGCGGAAGAGCGGCACGAGAGCAAAGTGTCCATTCATCGATTCCCGAACGTGTTGCAAACGAACAGAACGGCAGTATGGCGTGATCGTGCTCGTTCAGTAATCGGACGATCTTCCGCCTTCTTCGTTTACCGTTGAAAGGCTTGAAGGCAGCCTCCAGTTTCCCAATAAACACACACGAGCAGGAAGCATCCAAAGAAGGAAATGACCCTAGCCTTGCTCATTTAATGTTCGATTATGCCTTCAAACCTCACATTTCCGTGTAGTTCTGTCCAACGACATGATTAGCTCACAAAAAGAAACCACTCGACCGTGCCGACTCTCGGTCCACTAACCAAAATTTCCCCTGCTCGACGCGTTTATTTCGTGTGGGAAATTCGGAAAATAAAAGACATTGCGGATAAAGAGGAGAAGGAAGGCTCATTTGTGGCGTCGTGATTAAAGGGCGGTATTGCAAAGGAACGAGAGAGTTTGGGAGGAAAGGGGGCACACTCGTGGAATAAAGCGGGAATCATTGGAGAGCATCACTCGTTCTTATGGACCTGGATGGCCGTCTTGTCGTCTTCTTCTTTCTTCGCTTCGTGGAAGACGCCGAGCACGTTGCGGATGCGATTCACCTCGTTCGCCACGGTGCCCCATCGCCAGCTCGAGGCCGGGCAGCACCTGCTCGAAGCTGAGCTGCAAGGCTCGAGACGGTCTCCCTTGCGTGACGTCCAGTTGAGTGCGCTGGAGGGTGTCCCGTTCCTGAAAGAAGAAGAAAGTAGAAGGAAATGGAAGGGAGGGAAACGTACGCGGTAAAGGCGGAGCTCCGCCTCGAGAGCGGCGACCTTGTTGGTCAGGCTCGCGCGCTCGGCCTCCAGGGTGCGCACTTTGGCCGTCAGGTGGCGCACCGCCTGCTGAGTCGCTTGGAGGCCCGATTGTTCGTACGCGTTCTTCTGCGCTTCGCCCGCCTGCCTTGGCGGCCAGTAGCGCCTTCTCCTCGAAGGTGAACTCGAACTCCTCCTCGTCCCCGACGAATCGGAGTCGCGGTCGAGGTGGACACGGAAGGGGGCGAACTCGTCTGCCGGCTTCTCGGCCTGGACGGACGGCGGGGTCGCTTGCGGCTCCTCGGCGGGCTTCGGAGCGGCCGGAACTTCCGCCGGCTTCCCCAGGCGTCTCGACGACCGCCGGCTGCTCGGCTGACCAGCGGGGGCGGTGCGGGCACGACTTGGAGCGCCTGAAATCGAACGAAAGGAGTGGGTGATGAAGATAGAAGGGTGGAGGGCGCCTGCTTTTTGAACGTGGGAAAGCAGCGCGCAATCGGCGTAAACAAGTCGCGATTTCCTTCCGCCGCCTTTCGAAATCAACCGAATGACTCACCGCAATCGGCTGCTTCTCCTTCGGCTCTTGGTCGGCCGCTTGCTCAGCCGGCTGGATCTTCTTGGGCTGGACGACACGCTCGGGCAGGGGGACGAACTCCAGCCACTGCTCGCCGTCCTTCTCCTTCAGCCGCCACAATTGCGGGAAGCCGGCGAGGAAGCGGGCCTCCTCCATCATCGCGATGTCCATTTCCTGCTTGAAGGTGCGCCAGTAGGTGTTCTCTGAAAACACGCGGGTTAAAAGGAAGGACTCGAGGAAGGGGGCTCACTCGAACGCCTGCTTCATGTCGGCCACCGAACATCTCGCCGCCTCCCGCCTTCTGCAGGACGTGGTGGACGAGGCGGGAGACCTCGCCGTTGAACTTCACGTAGTATTGCTGCTTCTGTCGATCAGGAGGCATCAATGGACGTGGAGGAACGGGCAATTTACCTGCGGAGTCCATTTCGAAAGCGCCTTCAGACGGACGGGCCAAAGCGGACGGAGAGACGAAAAGCCGACCGATCGGCGCGAACGGACTGCCGCCGCCTTTCGCGAGCGGGCGGGCGGCCGGCCGGCGATTTCCGCAGTCTGCGGACGACGTCGTTACCGCTCGCCGCATGCCAGCACTTTTCGAGCCAAAGAAGACCGCTGGAAAGAAAGGCGGATTTTTCTCTGCCGTCAACGAAGTACAACGGCAGAGGGTTGCTTCGGGTGCATTTATTGACCGATAAAGGCTATTTATTCAAAGTGAAAGTTTTATTGCATTAGGAAACCGAAGAAGAACGACGACTATTTACATGGTTTATGCTCTCGAGAGTTGACCCTGACTCTTCTTCCTCCGACTTGTCGTCTTCTCGTACAGTTTGTGGAGGGCGTCGGCGAGGAAGCCGTAATGCACCAATTGAATGTAATAGCTGATCGAAATGAACAGGGCGGACAGGACGATGATGCCCGAAGAGGCGTACGAGAGGAGGACGACCAACTCGAAGGCGTTCGACGGCTTGACCACGATGTCGCCGAAACCAATCGTGGCCATGGAAGTGATCGAGAAGTAAACACTCCCGACCACTCCGATGTCCTCGATCAGGCCGTTGAACAGCAGGAGGCCGATCAGTTGGTGGCCGATGAGGAGGTTGATCGCTCCCCTTGATCGGCAATTGGTTCGCGAAATCTTGAACGGTCGGTTTCTGCAACGAGTGCGGGCGTGAGCAGGAGAGAAACGAGTGCTCACTTTGCCCCGAACGACCGACGTCAAGAAGATCCAATCGATGCAGTAGAATTCGGTCAGAAGGCGACCGCAGTTCGCGAAACTCGCCATGATCAACGGGACACTTCGAATGAATGGCGTTGCAAAGAAATCTTCCCTCGCGTTGAACTCACCCGATCACCGCGTAAAAGACGACCGCCACTTGACTCCAGGGCCGTTTAACCGAAGTGTCTCCCCAGCCTCAAACAATGACTACGTTCCATTGAGTTCAGCTTTGGATTACCGATCGTGGCACAGATTTGGTAAGTGAAGAGGACGATGTCCTTGTACGGCTTCTGATGCAAGTCTGCATCGATCTGCTGGAAGAAGACGGCGCCCAGAAAGATGTAGATGGCGGACGAGAGGAAGAGGACAACGTGAGGGCACCGCTCGGATGTAAAACTGCAATCCCCTGCACGAATAAGAAGAATACGAAGAAGAGACTTGCGGGATCCAAGTCGCCGTAAACGTCCTCCGGCTCCACCACCTGCTCCTGAATTGCCTGCTCGGGCCCGACTTGAGAGGACCGCCGGCTGGCGATCGGGAAGCTGCCGGAAGTAGGGATTCGCAATCGATGCAATGGACCCCTGGCGAGAGAGCTGCCGGGCGGGCTCGCAGATGATCATCGAACCGAAGGGCTGCTCCTCGTGAATGGGATCCAAGCTGTTGCTGTTCAACGGGGAATCCACTCCCTCGCCGTTTGTTCTTCTGCTCGAGGGCCTCGTACAGGTGCTGGACGAGTTCGCGGGCCTTAACGGAAAGAATAGGAAATGACTAGAAAAAACTCACTTGGAACTCACCTTCTCTCGTCTTCTCGTCCATGTTCTCGTCCACCTCCTGCTCGATCAACGCCTTCGCTCGTTCCAGTGCGCCCGCCGTTTTGATTCGCGACTTGGCGTCGTTCACGAGATTCTTCGTGATCCTCGACTTGGGCCATGTTTGCGTGACCGACGAGGCGAAGCTGTCCGAGTCTTCGACGGACATCGTGAGTGGAGGGAGAGAAACGACAGAATGCAACAACGAGCTTTACAACACGCAGCTGCCGGCTGCCCACCGATCTTCAGACTTCCATCCTCTCCCCTTCTGCTCTTGCGCCTCGTCTCAAGTGTTCACCTCTAGGTTGCGGTCGGCAGAAATCGAAAACTAAAAATCAGACGGACGATCGGCGGAGTCACGAACGCGTTCCTCGGCGCGCGAATTGACGGGAGAGTCAATTCGAATCGTCTTTATTGTCGGGCACAGCGGGAGCAGGCGAACGACCGACCGAACGCTACGGCCGGTGATCGAAGCGCGAAGCAACCAAGAAGAAGAAGACGATCCGTCCGAGCGAATGCGGAGATCAAAGCTTAAAATCCAGGGCCGGAAATCGCCGCATTTGTCCGGTCACGCACCCAGGCGGAAAGGCGTTTGATGCGCAGGGTTTTCGCCAACGAACCTAAGGTCAATAATTATTTCTTGTGGGGCAGAACTCCCGGCGAGCGCGTGCGCGAAAGTGACGAGCGATCGTCGCTCGCCGACCGCCGTTTCTCAACCGACGTCAAAAGTGATCGATCGACGCGCAAGGGCCAAGTTGCGATCCCGCCGCTTCTGGGCAGGCGCCTCCAGTCCGCTTGCAGCTCGATTGTTTCCGTGCGCACTGTAAAGTAAGGAGAAAGAACTCGGCTTTGTACTTCCGCGCGTACGTCAATGCGCAATTCCGAGGGAGTGCCGAACGGCGATTATTTTCGTTTATTTACACTCGCTGGCGAGGAGAACAAGCGCGAATCAGAGTTCGTGTCTTCGAACCGCCGACCGATGGCTCCGTTCGAACGCCTCGCGAGAAGTCGAAGGGGAAACGAGCCGAAAGGCGCGTCCAGAAGCGGAATTTCTCTTCAAACGCCGAGTCCACGATCCGCATGTCCTCGCCGACCTTCGTGAAGCGGAAGGGATGAGTGGGCGTTGCGGGCACGAAGTTTGTGCTCGTCGGGTGCATTCGGAGATCTAAACGAAAGAAATGAGTACCGGTCGAAGGTAAAAAGGGTCTTGCCCGTAATGAACGAAGTGAACGATCGCGTTCACGAGGTGATCGCGGAACTTCCGGTCGGCAGCCGTGAAGTTCGTGTCGCCGAGGAAGTTGATGCCGAAAAGGTACGGGGAACTCGAATGCATGAGTGGTTTCTAAACGATGGATTCAACCATTGAACGGCCTTCTTCGCCCACCTTTCGGCTCCAACTGCCGGTAACTTCGTTGGAGGTTCTCTTTGTGAACATTCAACAGCTGGAAGACGGGCCAATCCTTCTCTCGGCCTTCATCTTCGCCTCCATCAGCTGCGGGACGACGATCAGGAGATCGGAGAGGAAGTGCGAGTAGAGAGAAATGTAATCGGCATCGCTGGGATCGGCCGGTCGGTAGAAATCCATCACTTCTTCGAGGATTTCCGCCTGTTGATCTCCGAACTGCTCGGCCGTGATGAACCGTTCTGCGATCACTTCTTTCATCTTCTCTCTGTTGAACGCAGCTCGACCTTCAGCGTCAATGTAGAACGAACTGTTGAAGACGGGGTAGATAACTGAAAGCACACAACAGCTCGATTACCCAGTGCTTCTATCGATTACCAAAGAGGATCCACTCGTTTTCGGTCAACGTGCTGAGCGTCGGCTTCGGCGACCCGTCAAACAAAAGCGGGAGGTCCTCGTCAAAGAAGTCGCCGTCGAAGCGGGGCGTGAACAAATTGGAGCTTGAGGCCCGTGTTTTCGATGCCCTGAACAAACAATCAACTCATTAACTGCCAGCTCGCTTGGGTGAACGAACACTCCGGACGATCGCATCGTGCAATTCCTCCCACGGGCGCTCTTGGAGGCAGCTCTTCAATTCTCCCGGCCCCTCTCCGCAGTTCAGAAGCCGTCCACGGTTTTCGTGGTCGAAACACTCGCGTTGCTGAAGGACCACTCGTTCAACGTGCTTCCGCTGGATTGGATCGACTGAGCGAAGAGATCTGAAGAAAGCGACGATCATTCCCCTGTTTCTCTTCTTTCAACGCGCCTCTTGTTTGCTTGCTCAACGCCATGTGGCCGACAATCGCCGCCCCCGCACTGTACCCCCACAAGGTGATCCGTTCGGGGTCGATGTTCAGCACCTTCGCGTTCCTCCGAAACCACAAGATCGCCTGCCTGACGTCCCAAAGAGCGTAGTTGCCGCCAAACTCGTCCGTTCCATCAGATGCAAGGCCTGAATACTTGCGTTTTTTTCGAATACACGCTTCTCCTCACCGGTCATTCCAACTCGGTACTGGATGGCCGCGTAAACCGTGCCACGAGTTGCGTACTGCTCAGGCCACGTAAGGCATCGAGTAAAGAAGAGAACTCCCGACCTAACGACCCAATAGAGACCGTGTTAATCAATCTTTTGCACTCACTTGATAGGCTCCTCCATGCAGGAACAAAAGCAGGGGGTAGCCGCCCTTGGGATGCTGAGCGAATACTAAACAATTAAGACGACAAAGAAGTGAACAAACCGGATCGTGCGGCTTGAAAATGTTCGCGTGAAGGCACTCCTCGTCGGCAAGCGCGCAGAAGTCGGGGTGCTCACGATCTGCGGGCATCCCGGCCGCTGCCGTTTGGCTTCTCGGCGGGCGACGAACAGCGGATCGGTGGGCTTCTGAACACCCGTGGTCAGTCATCTTCATTAGTCACTTCAAAAAAGGACCTCAAAACGTTTCGGCTTCGCGGCGAAACGGGACCCCGTAGAAGGCGTCCACTCGTTTCTCGCCGAATTCCAACGAAACGCCTTCAAATTCGCCCGCGTTCGTTTGCAAAACGGGCCCTGAAGTTTCTGCCGCCGACTGAAGGCAAGAGGGCGAGAAGAAATGCGAGGAATGCTCGGACGATCATTGCCGTTGTGTCTGCTGGAGCTTCAAACAAAAGCGAGTGCTTGTTGCTTCTTCCGCTTTTATTTGCACTCGTTTCGTCCGTCCCGCTAATCAGTCGTCTTAGAGGGGAGAGGAACGAGAGGAATGCCTTGAACCAGAGAACAGGGAGCAGCGGTGGAAGAAAGGCCTGTGTTTTGCTCCCGCCCGCTTTCTGTTTGTCTCCAGCACACTCCTTGCACTTGTGATCGAGAGCGACACGCAATCGATCCAAAACACACGTCCAATCGGGCCGCTTTGATTTGTGTGTTCTGCTCGATTGATCGTTCCTTTTTTGATCAAAGGCTCTAGAAGAAGCGGCTTGTCGGCGAAAGCACACCGCTTCGTAGTGGAAAAACGCCTTCTTCCATTCGCGAATGTCTGGAATTCCACCCATCTACCACATTTGTGTTCTTTGCATTACGAAGCAGAATTTTCAGTTGATTCCTGTGCTTGAAACAAAAGAGCGAGCGTGAGCGGCCACTTCAACCTCTCCAGCGAGCGGCTCTTCGAGTTTAACTCAACACTCGAAGCAAAAATAGTCGCCACTCGAACGGCAGCTTCGAGTGGACCGTGCGCTCATTATCGGGATGAAGAGCTAGCATTTGCACAAAACGAACGCTGCAGTTTCGATTATGCAACGCAATCGATCCATTAACCATCGGAATGGGCGGCAAGCAAACAAGCGTACCATTCAAGCGGCTAAAGTTGACTTGCGTGAATTCAATTTAAAGTGGTCGTAACTCGGCCAGCCTGCTCGCTTCATTGTGCTTCATTCGTAAGACAGACGTGTTTTGATCAACTTCACCTGAAACAAGCTGTTTGCGGTCAGCGACACCCGTTTGATCGACCGCCCGAGAGAGCGAAGAGGTCGGACGATTCGGCCGCGAGGTTTGTGGCCGCCGGCCGGCCGCTCGGCTTCGATTCGAAGAGAGCGGCGGCGCTTGATCGGGCTTAAGGCGAATCAAGAGGATCGTTTGATCATGCGCGGAGGACAAAAACGTGACCGCCCCAAAACAACCCCCGAGCGGCCGCTCTCGACCTCGAGGATCTCCGAGTGGGCGTCCGCTAGCCGCAGCGATCGGACGAAAACGGTTGGACCTCAAGGCGGCTGTTTTGTTTGCACAGACGGTTGCGGTCACTTCATCGGGTTTCCTTCGACGGGTTCTCCGGTTCGGCTCCTCATTTACGCTCGTCGCCCGTCGTTCGAACCGATCGGTTTTCATTTCGACACTCGACTTGAACCCGCCTTCCCGTCTTGTTTGTTTCAAGGGTTTTATGCTTGCTCGAAGCTGGCTCTCGTCCTCTTTATTGAAATCAACGTTAGGTGCATTTCGCTCCACTTTCTTCTTTGTGCCCTACGAAAAACGGAGTATTGCTCGGCCGAGCGAGCGAAGGACGTGATCGCGGTTTGTATATTCCGGTTTTGATTCCGCCGCTCGTACGAAAACGATCATTTGAACAGATGACCCGCGGGCGATGTGGACATCCGAGTGGTCAGTTTGCGCTCCGCTTTCGCTCCTCACGAGATCCCAGCGGATATTTGCGTCCGCTATTTAAACCCGTGCTCTCGCGGTCCGTGAACAGATTCTTCGAGTTGTGGAGCATTCCTCGCATAGCACTTGCGATCTTCAGATGAACTTCGGGCTCTTCCTTTCAATGTTCGTGATCGGTTTGGCCCACGTGCACGCCGCCCGTTTGCCCGAGAGGACACAAGAAGCGGCGGCAAAAGCCGGTGGGTTCTTCCGTTCGTTGTTGGAGTAAACGGAAGTGCAGAGGAGCACGGAGAACCAGCTTGGTATCACCTTCCCGTCCAGTCCCAGCCACCCGTGGTCTCGCTGCCCACCGATCGGAGTCCGTTTGGGCCGCGGGTTTCCGGCATTGGGACGGGCGATCTCTTCTTTCGTGCCGATTCCGTCGCCCTTTGGCCTGCCCCGCCCGAAAACCTCGCAGGAGATCGCGGCGAGTCAGATCGTGAACGCCGCGCAAGGGGTGAGTTTGCAGAAGCGATCGGTTGAACGCAAACAAACCTCTTTTCTTCCTTCCACTTCTCCGCGCGTCTTCTTTTTCGTTTGTTTAAATCGGTTCAATTAGCGACATCGTCGAGAGTTCGTAACTGAAGCGAAGGACCACGAGAACGACGAGTTCTCGGAGCGCGTAGACGAGCTCGTGGACCACGACTTCGGGCAGCGGCCGGAGCGGCCGGTCAGCCCGACGGAAAACGGCGGGCAGCGACGTCGGGGGACGACCACCGAGAGCCCGTTGCGGAGGATTCTCTCGCGCGAGATCACGAACATCGAGCGGTACATGCCGCTGTTGGCGCGCAAGCTGGGCGGACAGCCCGGCGAGGAGCTGCGGATCCCGAAGGCGGGCAGCGGGATGCGCTCCCATCGGACGACGCCCGTGGTCTTCCCGCCGGCCGTCCGCCTCACGACCAAGCGGCCGTTTGGAGTGCGCAGGCGATTTGATCACGACCACGCCGACCACCGCGCCGCCCTTCCGCCGTCGTTTGCCCACGACCACCGCCCTGCCGGAGGTCGTGGAACAAACGAAGAAATGTCTGGATTGCGATCGGGAGTCTCCGACCACTCCTCGAACGAACACTTCGACTTCGCGCGGCTGTCGCGGCAAAACGACCACCCGGCCGCCCCCGACGGCCGCATCCCGACGGACGGCGAACGCGACCGCCGACCCTCCCGCCGGTCCCGCCTGCCGCTCGCGACCACCGCGCCGCCCACCCCGCCGCCCTTCACGGGCCTTCCCCGCCGCACGTTCAACAAGTGGACGAAGTTTACGCTCCGGCCGCGGCGTCTCCTGCCGACCGACCTGAAGGCGGGCCGAGCGGGGGATCGCCACCCAGCGGCCAGTTGTCTTCCCCCACCGACTTCTTCACGTCGCGACCCTCGAACTCGTCCACCTCCACTGAAGCAACGGTCGAAACGACCACTCAGTCGGCGGTCTCTTCACTTCTTTCGCGGATCTTCACGAGTCGCTGCTCGCAGCCCTGGACTCATCGGGAAACCAAAAGCGAGGCGGTCGTCTGTCCGGATGCGAGCGTTTCGCCCGTCGAAGCGGCCGTCGTTTGGGTTAGTGCGTGTGCTCCGAGTGGCGTGTCGATTGTCGTGTGAAGAGTGAGTGATTGGTTGGTGTGAAACGCGTGCAATCCTTTCTCTTTCCATCCTTCTCTCCCTTCAAAACAACGACCTTCAATCTTCGTTGATGCCGTTTCTAACCCCGTCTTTTTGTGTTTCAGTTCGTCGACCAGCTGCGGAGCAAGACGAACGTGAGTCCTTCCGCTTGTTGTGCAATAACTCGGTTGCTGTTGATCAACCCATTCATTCTTGTTTCACGTGTATTTGATGCTTCCGTTTCAGGCGAGTACCGAATTGATCGAAGCGGTAAAGGAGGCCCGTAAGCGTTTCTTTCTTCTGTTGCCCGAGTGATCCTTTCGGTTTGCAGTCGCTCGCTTCCGCTCGACCCTCACGAATCCCGCCGTTCCACCCGCCGCCGCATCGGCCGGTCTAAACGGAGAGCTGGAGTCCACGTGGAAGAACATCATGGACGGTAATCCGTCTTCCTTCCTCCTTCGTTTCAAAGCGATGGTTCAAGGTGGATGGCTGGAGCGGGCCTTTGCCGAGTGGGCGTTCGCGGACGCCGGACGGCCGCTCGCCGCCGACCCCTCCGCCCCCGACTCGCTGGCGGCCGCCCGCAAGGTGGACGAGTTGTGGCGAGAAGCGATGGTCGCTTCCTCGCTGTCGACCGCCCAGCACTCCGAAACGGGCGTGACGGAGGGTCGTTCGAAAGCATTCCGCCCGTTCCGGGCGGAAGCCGGCCGCTTCCACCGCGTCCCTCTTCGCGATCAACCCATTGGCGAGCGGAAAGAAGCGAGCGGGGTGAGTTCTCTAGCGCTGATTTCTTTAACTCGCTTCATATGTCAGATCCCAATCAACTGCCAACTGTTGTGCTCGATCCTGAAGACGATCCACGGCGATTCTCCGAACACTCGGCCGAACTGATTCTTTCGCCACTTGCCGCCCTCCTCGTGGTCTTTCACGTTACAATTGGCTTTCAAAGAACAAATGATGCTCATTTCCTCTCACCGATTCGATTAAAACTTTTACAATGAGGCACTTCGTTTATAGACGGCGAGATTCGTTAGATTCGGAGGTAAAAGAAAAGGCTGCTGTTTGTTAGGAAAAGGACGAGAAGATCAGTCGACGTCGTTGTAGTGGCGCAAAACGTAGACCTGAAATCACAACAATCAAACAAGTTTATTCATGCGAACGCCACCTGATCGTCGCCGAGTAGGCGGTAGTCCGGCGGCGGGTAGCCGAGCACGTAGCGATTCTCGGGAGTCTCAAGGGTCAAACCATCGCTCCGGCGGTACAATCCGATGGGCAGACGGCCGTGTTCGCGCAACGCCCGTTTCACGAGATCGCCGAAGAGGGAGTCCGTCTAGACAGGAGTGATAAAAAGGACAGCGCTTGAACGCTCACCCCGATGTCCTCGTAGTGCAGATCGCTCAGGTTCATCAAACAAATGCGCGAATCGCCCGCTTCGCTGCCCAATTCTCCGTCGCAGTTCACGAGTTTGTGGAAGAACGGAAGCAGGTGGTGGTTGTTGTGGAACTAAACTCCTGATCAGTAAGGAAGGCGGGTGAAAGCAGGAACTTACAGCAGCGAGAATTCGATTGACGGACGAGATCGGAAACACGCGACCGCAAGCGAACGTTTCGGTCATCCGCACGTCGTCTTCCCAATACTCCATCTCGCCGTTTAGCATGCTCGCGGAACGATCGTCGGCTGTAAAACGAGGTGAATTAACTAGTGATAGTTGGGAGGACTCACAAAGAAGCGTCATAGTCGGGATTCCGATCACGCCCTCCGCCGACCGCTTTTAGACGGCCACCCCGTCGTCTTCGGGGCCGCCCTCCATGCGGAAGCGGTACACGTTCAACGTGGCCACGATCACTTCGCTGTCCGACAGAACGGGCGAGTTGAGCGGCGGATTTCGCTGCGGGCCGACGATCACGACCGTCGAGCAACGGTCGACGGCGGCGGCTTGAAGAGTGTGGCGAGAGCGAGGGTTTTCGGTGAGAATCCAAACGCGGTCGAACGCTTGGAGCTCGGACCATTTCTTCTCGATGTTCTCCGCCTTTCCGATCAGAATCACCGTCTTCTGCTCCCGTTCGGGCAGATTGGCGGCGCGGAGGGGGCGAATCAGGGCGCTCAAGGCGGCCGGCTTCCCGCCCACGATGCAAACGACCACGTGGTCGCGCAGCCCCAACGCCTCGGCCGCTTGGAGGTCGACCAGCGAGTCGGCGAACGAGCGGACGGGCGGGGTGTGTTGGCGACTCTTGTGCCCAACAACTTCGAATTTCTCTTTCACCTGGTCGCCGACCGCTTTTGCGCCGAGGTCTCCGTTCGGCACGTCCTTAGGCGGGAGTTTGGTCTCCGCATCGGCCGCTTTCTCGTCCGGATTCCATTCGGCAGCTCTGAACACTCGAATGAATAGAAGCACCCGGCCGTCTACTCACTCCTTGGCGTGCTTCTCATAGTGGGCGAGGAAGAGCCCGAAGGTGCGGGGCTGGATGATTTCGTCTTTCGGATTGACCATCAGGCTCGGCTTTTGCGGATCTCCGGACGACGGCTCAAGGGCGACAAGCAGCACTCCGAAGCGGGAGTAGAGGATCCTAGAGTGCAACGAGTGAATTAAAAGCAGCAGACGCAACGAACTCGGCTGCTTGAGCAAACGGCAGTCCCATGAATGAAGGAGACAGCGGTTGGATGTAGAGCTTTGCGCTTTCGCCCTTCCCGTACTCCTGCAGCCACTCCTCGTCCTTGTTTTTAGCGGCCTGGAAGAACGGAATGCTTTCGAATGGTCGCTTGTTTGAACTGACCTCCGGCTTCTCTACCGACCGCGGGTTCATCATGTTCGTGATCAAAGTCGAAAAGCCGCGCACCAAGCAGGACTGCCCCATGCAGCCGAAAGCCAACTGCGGAAGGCAGAGGGCCGAGTCGTAGCGATCGCTCCAGCCGGGCACGTTGCGCAGGTCTGCCTGCAACAAGCTGTTAATGATCTGTTTGCTTTCTAGTCAAGAACGAACCAAAGAATCCGTCCGAAGCAATTGGATGACGACGCGGAAGTTGCGGTCGTAATTCTTCAGCGCAAACGCCCGCACGATGTTCGCTGCGTCCTCCGCCTCCGCGTCTTCGGCCTCCAGGTTCGCGAAGATCACGACGGCGGTGGTCTTCGACGGCTGCATGTTCATTCGACACAAATCGATCGTGTCCATAGGGTTGGCCACGAAGAGATGAAGTTTGTCGCGGTGTTCCTCCACCAAGTCCGCCATTTCTTCGGCCGGTTCCTCTCTGAACAACCGTTCGTTCGTCTTTCCACTTATTGTTGCACTCACTCGCTCATGATCAAGAGGTCCGTGGGCTCCGCATCGGGGTCGCCGAATGCGTTGAAGAAGAACTCGCGCAACGATTCGGGCGTCGGGTGGCCGGCAATGAGGACGTTGCGGCTGAAATCCAACAGTTGCACTGACATTGCTTGTTCGATTTCGATTACCGGTCGCCTTTGTAGTCGCCGCGACCGCCGTGCGGTTTGGAGACGTATCCTTTTCAGTTCTTCCGTGTGTTTCGCCATGAGGTCCTTTGAATGCAGGAAATAGGATGAAGTAAGCACGAGTGCCTCCACTTACAAGTGCAATCAAGATGAAGCAAACAAAAGCGATCTTGCTGCCCGTGGTCGTCATGTAGATTTCTCCGTAGCCGGCCGGGTAGAAGCTGACGAGAATGAAGTAGAGGCAGTTGGGCAGCGAGATGGGACGGGCGTTCTTGTAGTCGAGCCACGGATCTCCGCTGTTCTCCAGCTGCAAACGAACTTCATGAATTGGCCGCCTCCTTACATGCCGTCACTCACGAAATGGAGAGCTCCAGTGAAAACAATGTACAGGGACATGCAGAGAAAGGCGAGGTACGTCAAACGACGGGATTCAGCCCCCAGCAGGATTCTGTGCACTTGGAGGACATTGGGCAGCGCCAGCAGGCCAAAGATTCGAAGGAAACGCACTCCTAATTGTGCACTCCCTCCTTTGTTTGTCCAACTCCGAGCAACTTGCCTGTTTGATTCACGAGGAAGCCGATGCTCACGAAATACGTGGGAAGGAATCACCAGGTCGACCCAGTTCTTCCAATCGCAGAAGAGGGTAACTTTCCCAAGTTCGGGATGATCTGAACACACTCGATTGTCAATTGAATCGAACGGGCAACGAACCCGAAGCAGGAAGTAGCCGAGGAAGAACACTTGGAAGAAGAAGTCGATTATGTTCAGCAAATCAAAATCCCATGAGCAGAGAGCGTGTACGGAGAAGCTGCAACTCCTACAATAAAGATGATTAGACGATGCAGTCTCACCGAAGGGCATCTCGCACGTAGATCGTGAAGCTGGCAATTGGAGAAGAAAAAGTACAGGAGGTCGAGGGCTTGTCCCGAACGGCCGGGCTCGTAGGTCTTCTCTTGCGCCCACTTCCGGAGTCGACAAACGCGCGATGAAGGGGGCGGCGGAGTGGCCGATCTTTTTTTGGACTTTCGGTTGCTGCCGTTCTCCTCGACATCCTCCACCGACTTAACGGCTTCCGATTTGGTGCCGAAACGCCCGCAAATCCATCGGAAGACGCACGGAAGGAGGGCGAGCAGGAACAGGAGCAGGAAGGACAGGAAGCTGAACGGAGTCCTCGCATTCAACTTTATTTGAAATCTCTTCACCTGGAGAGGATGTACACGCGGTAGTCGCGTCGTTTTTCGCATGCCCAAGCTTCTCCGTACATGATATACTTGCGCCGCGTGAAGTTGCATTGGAGATGGTCGGGAAAGCCGATCGGCCAGTTCCCCCCGCCAAAGGCCTTCGAACTGGGCGGGTGTTGATCGTTGTAGTTAAAGTCCATTCCCAACTGAAATAATAGAGCCAATGTTAATCGATAAACAATAGACTTCCCAGACGAGCCACGAGTGAGCAAACGGAAAAAGCGGAGGGTGGAAGGAAAGAAAGCCGACCGCCCGCCCCGCTTGGATGCCACTTTCCGCAGGACACGCCGTCCAACGGCCGAAAGCCGAGAAGAAGCGGCCGGCCGGCAGTGGACGGGCACACGCCCCGTTGGTCACCCGCCAAACGCATGAGCAAAAAGAAGTCCGCATTTTTCGCATTCCGCCCGCAGACCAAAGAATCTTCTCCGGGCTCTTGTCTTTCGAGTTGAACACGCAAAGGATAGCAGGTGGCCAGTCGCTCAATATTCCATTGATTCAGAACATTCTTTCGCCTTCAACCCCTGAACGTCAACCGTAATTCGTTTATTTCACAAACAACATCGTCAACAAAAGAACATCGACCGTATCGTCCGAATTGAAGCAAACTGATTGATGGGGAGTAATGATGGGTTGATTGGAGAAGAGGAAGCTGAAAGCACTTTCGGCCATGCACCTGAGATGTCCTAACGTCCCGAACGGCGGTCCGCTCAACGCGGCGGCTCGTACTCCAGGCCGGGGTCAAACTGCTCCAGCACGTACACCTGAACGATAGTCCTTAGATTTCTCTCCTTTCTTGTACTGTTCGCTCACGTTGTCGCTGCTCATGAGCCGCAGTTCGGCGGGCGGGTTCGTGATCACATAGCGCTTGTTGGACTCCGGCGCGGAGTTGTCGTGCAGGCGGTAGAGGCCGATGCAGAGCTGGCCGTGTCGTTTGAGGGCCGTCGAGAAGAGATTTCCGTAAGTGGAGCCCGTCTGCAATCAGCCGGATTGAAGGCGTTGGAGAGTGAAGGGAACCCACTCCAATCCCCTCGTACGGCTTGTCCGCATGGAGATCTGGGCAATTCGACAGCGATCCCGATTCCGCAGCGTCTCCGAAGTGCTGTAGCCGCCGCGAAGTCCCGCCCCCTCGGCGAGAATCAACTCCAGTTCGGGCGTCGCTCCTCCAGTTACCAACGTTCGGATCAAGGTCAGCGCGGAGTCGTTGAAGTAGGTCTAAAGCATAGCGGTATGCACTGAATAATGCTGGGAACGTAACCACAGTGCTCATCAAAGAATCCAGCACGGAGATCGCAAAGGCCGTTCCGCAAGCGAACGGTTGCGTGAGGTACAGTTCAGTGTCGGGATCGTCGTCGTCGTCTTGGTCGAGGAACTGCACGTTCGAGTCGTTGACTAAAAGCAGGCGTTTATTGCAGTTGGAAAGAAGAGAAAGCGCTCACCCAGTTCGGTGATCATCGGCACATGGACGCCGGACTTGACGCCCGGCTTCGTCGAGTGCATGAGGGCGGGCGAACTCATGGGCGAGACGCCGCCGCCTCCGCGTTGCGGGCCAAGAAGCTCGTCGAATTGCATCGCCTTGATGTTTAAAGAAGCGAGGATCGCCTCCTTGTCCGCCAGCGTGGGGTCTTCGTTCGGGTTGGGGATCCGAGCAGAAGCAATCACGCACCTTCAAGGATCAAAAGTAAAGGGAGAACGAAGATGGAATGAACGAACATGTCGCAAAGATTAATGTTCACCGCTCGCAGGTCGGCACGAGAGAGCGGATTTCCGTTCAGAATGGAGATCTTGGGCAAGCTGCAAGCAAACGAGTGAAAGGAAGCGATTCAAGCATTGGTTGAATTCACTTCTGCAGGGTCTTCCACTCATGCTTCAAGTACTCGGCATCCCCGACGATCACCACGTGCTTCAGCTCGTGGTAGTGGAAGTTGGACGCCCGCAACGGCATGATGAAGTTGCGGAGTCCGATCAACGGACTGTCCTTGTCCGCGAACAGACACACGACCACGTGGCCCGCCAAGACGGTCATCGCAGCCTGGTTGCGATCCAGAATGCACTCCTCGATGGCCCGAGAAGGGCACCAGTGGAACATGCCGGTGGAGTCGTACTTCATGTCCTGCTGTTCGTAGGCGCTGATGTCGATGATGCGCGGGTCGCCGCCCATCGGCATCCGCTGAATGGACGAGTCCCGCCGCATGCCGTCCATTCCGAAGCCCTGCTGTTGGGAACCTAGGAGAAGAGGTCGGGCACGCGAAAGAAAGGAGGCTGCTGACCGGTGTTCCCTCGTTTCAACACTTGGACGGGTTTCCCGCCCTTTCGGAACAGCGAGAGGTTCTTGCACTTGCACTTCTTGATGAGCGCCACGTCCTGCACGTTCTCGTGGCACTGCTTGCACCAATAGAACGCCCTACAAACGGAGATTGAGAAAGAAGCAGACGACCCGCCCACCTCTTGACTTCATCGGCTGACTGAGCGATGAAGAAACCTTGGGTGTGCGGCTGGATGATCGTGTTGGGGCCCGGATTGATGGCGATGTTGCACTCTTTCTTCTCGTTGTCCTTCAACTCATGGCCAACAGCAACAACCCCAAACGAGTGAACAAGAGGCTGTAATCAAAGGAAATTAGTCATGGACTTGACGCAAACAAAAGAAGTTACAACTGCAACATTCCGGAGGTCGCGCGTTAGAAGCAAGCAAGAAAAGGGGATAAAAAGCACCCAAATCGGTTGTTAAAAGACTCTCTGTTGTGAGCACTCCAAAATGAATCGGCATTCGTCTTACTCGGTGACCTCCATGAAATTCATTCCGGTGAACGAGGGCGAGAGGACCTCCGTGTACAACTCCATTCCCGCCCCGCACAGATAGAGAGAGAGCCAGTCGGGAGTGCTTCGAGTCTTCAAAGAAGAATGTGATTAAACAAAGAAGAACACAGAGGAACGGAAAGAAGGACAAGAACGAAACAAAGACACGCGACGCCTTCCGAAATGCTGCAGTTCAAACCCCTTCTTCCCTTTTTCTGCTTACTCTGCAACAGCCGGAAAGGACATGCCGGAACAGGACGCGGAGATCTGATGCGAGTACATCTCCATGCCCGCTCCCTCGCAGGTACTCGTTCACCCACTCGGGCGAATTGGCCGCCTGTCAACAAGAAGAACGTGGACTGGTGGACGGGACAAACGTTCATTTTTTCGATCGAACGGGAGCGATCGCCTCGAAAGAACCACTTACCGTTTTGAAGGAGCGCATCGCGAACAGATTGGCCATCATCGTGGAGAAGCCGGGCGCCAGGCACGACTGGGCGATAAACCCGAGCTTCAGTTCGGCCAAGCAGATCACGTCGTCGCCTCGTCGCCAGTCCCACGACGGGATGTTCAGCAGGTAGGCCTGAACAATGACGATAAACGAGTGAAGTAAGAAGCAAACAAAGTACTTTGTTGTGGTATTGCATCAGCTGGACGATCACGCGGATCTCGGCCAAGTAGTTTTTGATCGAAATCACGCGCATGATATTGGCCGCGTCCTCCGCGTCGGGATCGCTGGAGTACTTGTTCGCCAAAACGATGCACGCGTCCGCCTCGTCCACTTTGACGCGCGTGAGGTCGATCGAGTCCATCACAGTGCCGGTGAAGAACTCCACCTTCGTGAAGTGCCGCTTGAACAATCCCTCCAGCTCGAGATCGGGCACCACCCTGAACAAAATGGGGAATAAAGAAAGAGTAAACAAAAGAACCCACCGATGCAAGAAAGATCACTTCCACGTCCACATCCTCGCGATCTGTCGTCCGATCTAGTCAATCGATTGCAATTCACTAAGAGAGCTCACCTTCGTGAAGAAAATCTTGGAGGAAGTGGGAGACCGACTCGTAGGTGATGTACCCGCAGACAACGATGTGTCTAAAGAAGGGAGAAGTGAAGTGGGGTAGACGGGACCAAAAGAACCCACCGTTTCCCGTGCTCTCCTTTGTAGTCGCCTCCGTACTTCTGCCGATTGCCGATCAGATCGGCGATTTCGGGCACGTAACTCGCGAACATCGCCTACAGAGCGGGGGCCTTTGATTGCCCGAGCAGTCCGCTGGACTTTCGAACTCACCAAACCGCCCAAGATGAAGAACACCATGAAGCCGCCGGCCGAGGACCGTCGTGCAGTACAGGTCGCCGTAGCTAAACAAGTCGATCGGAGTTGCTAGTTTGTAGCAAGTCGAAGAGCTCACCCAACGGTCGACATCGTCACGAGCAAAAAGTAGACGCAGTCGGGGTAGGAAATTCGGTGCGAATTCATGAAATCCTTCCACGGGTCGCCGCTGTTCTCCAGCTTGAAAGCCAAAAAAAGTATAACGAATGAAGCCTCGAACAAACCAAATGAATCACTCCCGCACCGGCCAAGCAAACGGAGACGAAAATGGAAATCAGTTGGGTCAAGCGGATCGAACTGGACGTCTTCAGAATGTTCAGATATTGAAGGATGTCCGGCACGGTCATCAGCCGGAGGGCACGCAGGAAATCGAAGACCTAAAACGACGCGATTAACAGCAAAAAGAAGTGAAGAGAACAAACCGATCCAGTTCCTCTCCAAGTAGATGGCCACAAAGAGGGCGGGATCGTGAAGTAGTCAACGAACGAGTACCGATCGAGCAGGAACCACACCTAAAAAACCTCATCCAGTCATTACCGCTCCAACACGCGACCCAAGAGCAGACCTTGTCCGAAGCAGCGATGAACTGAAAGCATCGGCTTTATTAAACGAACACAATGAAGGAATGCCCACCCGAATAAAGAAATAAATTAGGAAGAAGATGTTGAAGCCCAGGTCGATCTGTTGGGTGGCCGAGTCGGACCACGGGATGCACGTCTCCACTTGGAAGCTGTCCCTGCAAACAGAAGGCGGCGATCACGAATGAAAGCGACACAACGCACTTGTACGTGTCGATAAAGTAGATGACCAATGAACCGATAGACAGCAAGAAGACCAAAACGACCAGCACCCGGCCGGTCATCGACTGCCCGCTGATCAACTCGCCGGCCCAATCCTGAAGAGACCGCTCGTGATTAGACAGAATGAAAGGAATCGTGCCTTGGCCTCGGTCATCCAGCCGATCTGCACTTGCTCGTCCTCCGACCGCCCGACTTCCGGCTTCGTGTTCACGGAGATTGAGCCTCCCGTGCTGCCGTACGCCCCGCCGTTCCCGATCGCCGCTTTCGAGTGGTCGGTCGTGGGGACGAGCTCCCGCTCGGGCGGCTGGCAGCAGAGATGCGTGATAATCCTCCACACAACGACCAGCAGCATAGACACGCAAAAAGTGACGATGCTAAAAGGAACACCCGAGTTAGAAGAGGAAGAACGCAGTTCAGTTCGGAACCTCGACAGCAGAAAGCACCAGTATCTAAACGAATCAAATAAGTCCCGTCTGCTTTTTTGTCCGCTCACTTCCGTTCTTCCAAACACTTGCGTTCTTCGTCGCTGAGATCGATGTACACCCGTGACATGCTGCAAGATGGAAGAGGTGCTGTCGAGGAGACAAACAATGAAGAACTCACTTGCAGTGCATGTTCCCGAATCCCATCCCTTTGCCCTGGGGCATCTGACCTCCGTAGCTGCAAAGGACGTTCAAATTATCCAACAACAAACGACTGTCCACTTACAAGTCGCCCATTTCGTTCACTTGTCAACCGAAGAGAACAAAAGAAGATCGAGCTCCGAGATTCAGGAGAAAGCGAGATGGTCGAGCGGCGATCGCATCGAACAAACGACCTGAAACGAGCGAGGGGGGTCAAATGCGTTGAAGACGAACTACGATAAGCCACTTCCGAGAACGCAGCAAACGGAAAGAAAAGAGTACGCATTCCCGAAGTCAAAACGCCCGAAGGAAGTCGGGGGCGTTCTTTTGGCCGTCCGCCCCGCTCCGAATCGAAATGCCGTGGGAAAATCGAGAATCGGCGGGAGTGCCTGCCTTCCGCGGACAAAACGACGTGCCTCGAAGTTCAAAAGACGAAAAGAAGTCGGGAGTTCGCACCAAAACCGCCGAGTTCGCGCTGCACGGCGGCCGATCAGACCTCGCGACGGGGATCAATTTCAAACGGCGGCCGGACGAACACGAGCAACCCGGAGGCGCCGCCCGCCCGAACTGCGAACTCAATCCCTCGCGCGCAAAAATCAACTGATGAGCGGAATTTGTTGGGTCGATCACGAAATACCCGTCCGCAGGGAGAAGAGCGGCAAACGGGTGGGCATTCCTGACGAAAAGGGATCTCTGGCCTGCTTTCGGAATCGTCGGGCGGGCGGCTCGCACGTGTTTGTTTATGGCCATTTCTTTCGAGCCTCTTCAAAGTTCACCATTCATCCGCCTCGCCCTCCGGTGCGCCCATTCAGCCAGCCGGGCGGGCGAATTGCGTGTTCATAAGCGCCTCCGCTCAACGAGGTCGCCCGCCCCGTTCGCCCACGAGAATCTTCGATTTCGACCGGCGGATCTGCGCCGCCCGTCGAGCAAAAAGAAACGTTGAAATTGAATCCGGCCGCTCGTCGTGTTCCGCTTCCCCCGCCCCTCCTCCTCCTCGCCCGTTTCGTGATTCGTCCCCCAGCATTTCGGGGCGGCTTTTACGCCAAATCGAATGCGGAAATCCAAGTGGCCGCCATGGGAATGCGGGGGACGGATTGCAAACGGCCGTTGCACGACAAACCTCACGAACTTCTCGAACAATGGAAGAAAAGCCCATTTGTAGATTAGGGCCTGGGCGAACAAAAGAAGTGCGCCCAAACGTTCGCCCGGACGTCCGCAGCCTCCTCCTGTCGCCCATCAAAAAGTTTCCAAACGGCCGAACGCAAATTCGTTTCGACGTTCTCGTTTGAGCGACCACGACTTCAGCCCCGAACCCCGCTGCTTCTTCGACGATTACGCCCACCATTCACGAGAAACGGAATGAAATCATCGGACAGATTGCGAGAGGAGGAATCCCCCCAACGGCCACCCGCCTGCTCTCATCAGGAGTGGAGGTCCCGACGGAGTAATGAGGAGAACGGGAGATGAAAATCCGAAGACAAAGCAGAAGGTCGGGCAGCCGAAAGCCATTCGCTGGGTCCATTCATTGAGCTGGCCGTCCGGAGGTTTTCCCTAAGCTCCCGCCGGTACGGCCGAATGGAAGCCGGCGGGCGACGGCAGCCGTTTTTGACCGACCGATCGCGAACTTTAGATTCGTCGGCCAGGTTCGAGCGGCTTCGAATTAATTGCACGCAAGTCAATTGGAATCATTCGAACGAAATGACGCGAGTACTTCCTTCCGACTTTCGACGGAAGTTGAAAGAAACGAAAAGTATCCCCCGCGAAAAGGACGTACACGAGAGCAAACACGTGCGGATGTCCCCGTTTTGCTTGCGGACGTGCGGGCGGGCGGGCGGATGAACCGGGCGGCCGGCGTGCCGAATTCTCCCGCCCGCCCGCCCGCCGGCTACTGCTGCCAATGGAGCCGCGAAACATGAAGAGGCGACTGGAAAAGACGGCCCGAATTCCCCCGTCTTTTGGCCGTCCAATTGTCAACTCGAAAGCGGCAAGAAGGAAGAGAGCGAGGCGAAGAGGGGAGCCGTTGGGGGCGAAACCGCAAAAATGCCCCCACCCGCCGACTCAATTCGCCCGCCGGCCACTTCGAAAAGTCGGGCAGATGAAAAAGCGGCCCGAAAAGCCGGCTGTTCGATGGCCGGCGGTTCGAAATCTTCCTGCCGTTCACCTCGTGTCGATCTTTTGTACCTCCTTTCGATTGCACGATGTCGTGTGTCGAGTGCGAGAGCTCACTGCCATTCCCACACTTGCGGAAGCCAACCGGACGGATGAAATCATTCGTTTCCCGCATCCCTTTCGCTTTCGCCCGACGCCCCGCCGCGTGCAATCGAGCAGAAGGTTTGTTGCAAACGGGCGCCGGATTGGAGTGAACTTTTGGCCGTTCGGTCCAATCCGACAGCTCGTCGTGTGGGGCTTATTCCCGCCGCTCGTTTCCAATTTCGTTCCGCCCGCCCGGCTGCCGAGTGCCAGCGGTGAGTCGCCCGAATGACGTCGTGTTTTGGCGGACATCCGCGTGCCCATTTGGGGGGATGATTGATGAGTGGGTGCGGGTTGATGGGGCGCCCAACTCCCGAAATGCCGCCCGTTCGGGACAAACAAACCGAGGAATATTCGATTAAACGGAACCCAAAACACGCCCCGTTGTCTCGATGTAAATCGGGAAGCTCCTACTCATTCGGCAGACGAAACACTTCAATCTCCATAGAAATCGGAAATCGAACAGTGAGGTGAGAGGGAGGTGAGAGGGATGAAGGGACGTCAGCGAGAGCGACGAGATGTCCACAACTAGCCAGCACACCCCAAAATACACGCGTTCCCTTGGCAATCGGAATAATCGGAAGAAGAAGTCAACAAACGGAAGAGGACCGCTCGAAACATCCCCCGGTTTTGCACGAAAAAGAACTCCGTTCGGAGGCAAACCGAAAGCCGTTCGGGCTTCACGTCATGACCGACCGCCGCCATGCCGACCGAGTGGGGAATTCGGGGGACGACCGAAAGAACAATGCGGCCGATGGTTCGAGAAGAACGCTCCTTCTTCCTCCGTTCAACCAGCGATTGCTTCGAACGGGAATCCACTCAACTTCCGAACGAACGACCAATTTGGTCTCTCAAATCCAATTGGAAGACAGGAACGGTCGATTCCAAAAGAAGAACGACGAGACCGAACGCGGTCGAGTGGGCAGCCGAAGGAAGAGAGAGATGAGTTGGAAGCCCCCTATCGCCCTCCGATGTCAAAATGAGGGCCGAGAGGTCCGTTTGTCATCCCGACGGTTCATTCGGCTGTTTCAAACTGGCCGCCTTTTTTCTCCTCCTTGAATCCGCCGGACGCGACGTCCAACACCTGACACGAGGCTGCACTCCGGCCGGCCGGTTGTTTTTTCTGCCCGCCGTTTGGTCATCCGGCGCCTCCGGCCATCCCGCCGATCACTTCGGCCGTCCCACCTGCACCACGGAGTGCCGCCGGCAGTCGAGAAGAACCGCCGGCTCCAAGAAGTGACCCCCTTTTGATCTTCGCCCCCAATCAATCGAGTGCCCTCATTTGTCACGAAAGTGGACAAACTTCGCACTTTCCCCTCGCATCTCGATCGAGGGAAAGTGATGGATTGGAGCTGGGAGGAAGTGAACCCGAAGGGACAAGCAAGAGGACTCGATTTATTTACACTTGGCACACTCCCAAACGAGAGGAAGTCGTCAGTTGTAGTAGGAATGCCGAGCGTTCGGGTACAAGTTGGCGCCCGACGTGCGATACCCCTGAAATCAGTCCGATCAACGGAAAGAAGGACGAACAGAAGGCTTACAGTTGCGGGATGTGGGTAGACGGGCTGGGAGACCGGCCGGAACTGCTGCTGTTTGAGGATTTCGTTCAGCTTGTCCGATTTGACCTTCCGCGAGTGGTAGACGGCCCGCTTCTCGTGGAAGGACTTCATGAACTCGTCCACGCTCATCGATCCCTCCTGGAAGCGGTCGGCGATCGCCTGAAACAAAGGAGAGAATTGAAGAACATTGAAAGGAAACACGAACCTCGCTCTCGTCCTCCGCTTTCCGGGCGGCCGCCTGCAGGAGGGCCAACGACCGTCTCGAGGTTCTTCTCGGACTCCGAGCCGTGCACCTCCGCCTCCAGGCGCTTCGCCTCCTCGGCCGCCACTTGGGCCTCGTGGAAGGCGCGTTGGATCCGATCGCGCAGTTCGACGAAGCGGGGCTCCAGCGCCAGGTTGGACTCGGCCAGGGATTTGCAGGTGATGAGTTTGGCCTCGCGGTCGATCTGCAGTTGGCGAAGGGCGGGCAGGTCGGAGATCATCGTTTCGAGGCGGGCCTCGTCGTTGAACAGGGCTTGCAGTTGGTCCTCGTTGTACTGACGGATGTCCGCCATCAACGAGGAGACACACGCGTCGACGACACTGAAAAAGAAATAATGCGGAAGTTGGGGGAAATTCGGGCACTCGCTCACCTCTCGTAATTGTTGGACGTCATCGCGTGGAGATTTTCGAAAGAAACCGTCGGCAGGAAGGGAGTGTTTACAAAACCGACGAAATCGACGCGCTCCGCTCGCAAATCTCGTGGACAAACGAAGCGGAGCGGCGAACGGACGGCTAAATCAATACGCAGAAAACTTCGCTGGTTTGGCGTCGGGAGCGATCAAAATCCATTTGTTTCTGGTTGATCACGCTCCGATCAATTGTTTTTGTGCACAATCACTCGATGGTCTGAACACTCCACGCATCTTCCACCGCCTTCAATCATGTACGCGGCGTACGCCAACGAGGAGGTGATCAGTCGGCTGCAGAAGCTCGACCCGACGTGTTTTTCGTCCTCTTGTGAGTTTCCAGTCGTTCGTTCGTTCATTCATTCCTCACTTGTTTGCAGCGAGGAATCAGAAGCTGTACGTCGGGACGAAGCAGGGCCATCTGCTGGGCATCGATTACGTGCCGACCGGTGAGTTCAACCGCTTTCCCCTCCGTTTTTCGATCGGTTTATTGCAGACAAACGCGGCTTCACGTGGAGCCTGAAGCGGGGATTCCTCTCGAAGTCGATCACCGACCTCCAGGTGGTCGAAACACACGACCTCTCTGCTCTGTTTGAGTGCACACGGCCTGCACGTGCACGAGCTGAACGAGAACTTCAAACAAGTCTCCACGTTCACGAAATACGCCTCCATCCAATCGTTTGCTTCCTTCGTCCAACAAGTGGGTTCTTGCCTTTCATTCACTTCTCAATTCATGCTCTTTCAGCCTGACAACCGACTGTTCGTCCTACTTAGCGCAAAGCGGAGGCTCTACTTGCTGAAGTGGCTGCACGACAAGTTCGAAGAGGTTCAGAATCACGTTCTCCATCTCCTACCTCGCCGACTCGGCCTCTTCGCTCACCTGGAGCGGGACCCACTCGGCCGTGTTCGTCGTCCGCAACGAGTACAACTACGTGCGGATATTCGAGGAGGAGGGATCGGCGTCTTCCAATGGGGTGAGTGGATTCTTTCCCTTGTGTTTCAACTCTTCCGGTCGTTCAGGGCGACGAGAGCGGGACGATCCGGCCCCTTTTCTCCACCACCGACAGCCCGCTGATCGTGAGCATTCGAGACCGGAAGTGGACGGGACTGCTGAAGAACAACGACGTCCTCTTCGTGGACGAGTTCGGCAGTCGGATGCCCACCGTCTCGATGTGCCGCTTCTCCGAAACGCCCACCGCTTTGGGTTCGTTCTGTTTAGTCTTCCTTTCCGGTCGTCGATTGATGTTGATTTCAGCCTACGACTCGCCGCATTTGATCGCGATTCTGCCGAAGAATCTCGTCGAAATTCGCTCGGTCTTCCGCGAGGGTTCCCTCATCCAACGGCTGAACTTCAACAAGGCCGCCTTCCTGCACGTGGCCGCTCCGTGAGTGCCCACAACCCACCGCTCTTCTAATCGATTCATTCAGCGGGTACGTGTTCATCGCGAGCGACTCCTCGATCGGCAAGCTGAACAGCCGGCCGCAAGCCAAGGCGAACGTCCGCAGTTTGGTGGACGAGCGGCACTTCGAGTTGGCGATCGCGTTGGCCGAGAGCGCGCCCAACTTCGACCCGAAGGAGATGGTCGGCTTGAAGCGGAAAGGCCGCCCAGCAGATGTTCCTCCAGCGGGAGTACACGCGCTGCTTCAACACCCACTTGGAGGAGGCGGTTTCCACCGGTAGGCCGTCCGTTGCTAATTCTTTTCATTATCCTTTCCTTCCAGACGTCCTTCTCGTCCTCAACTTCATCCAGAAAGATCATCCCGCAGAAGTACTTGACGCGTCTCTCCAACGTCTCGCCGGCCGAACTCGCCGACTTCGAAGTCGCGCAGTTGGTCGCCGAAAACGAGCTGAAGACGGCGATCGCCGCACTGGGCGACTACCTTTCGGCGGTGAGTTCTTTCCGTTCGTTTCTCCTTGATGCTTGGTCGTTTAGAAGCGAACAGAATTCGCCCGCAAGCTCGAACAACACCAGCGCGCCAAGCGGGAGCAACGGAAGGACCAAATGCTCACGTCCAAGGAGCTGCAGCGAGTGCGCGACGGCCTGGAGCTCGTGGACTCGGCTCTCCTCAAGTGCTACCTGAAGACGAAGCCCACACTCGTCGCGTCGTTGCTCCGCCTGCCGGACAACAGCTGCTTGCTCGACGAGGCCGAGCGGGACCTGCAGGCGGCCAACCGAGTGGCCGAACTGTTCATCTTATACTCGCGCAAGGACCAGTGCCGGAAAGCCCTCGAGCTGCTGAAAGCACAGGCGGAGATCCCCGGCAGTCCACTGGAGGGCTTCGAGCACGCCGTCGACTACATGCAGACGCTGCGCGCCGAACACATGCAGTTGATCTTCGAGTTCGCCAAGTGGATCTTCGGTGAGCGGCTCGATCTTCGTTTTGTTCCATTTCTTTCGTTCATTACAGCCCACGACCGCCAACTGGGCACGCGGATCTTCTGCGCGGCGGACAACGAGAACGTGCTCGGTTGGGATCCGGAGGAAGTGCTCTCGTTCCTGCGCACCGAGTGCATCGCCGCCCTCACGCCCTACCTGGAGTATTTGATCAACCAAGTGGGCGAGAAGCGGGCCCAATTCCACGAGGCCCTCGCCGAGCAATACATCCTTCGCGTGAAGCCACTCATGAACAACTACGTGCACGCCCTCTCCGACGGTTTGTCCTTCCGATCCCTCCCATGACCGCCCGCTAGTTTCAGACGAAAACATCACGCGTGCGGGCGAGGAAGAGGGCGAGCTGGGCGAATTCCGCGGCAAACTCCTCCACTTCCTCCAGAATTCGATCAACTACAACGCGCAGAAGATCCTCCTCCTGCTGGACGACTACCTGATCGAAGAGAAGGCGATCGTGTTCGGTCGGCTGAAGCGACACGAAGAGGCCCTCCTCATCTACACGAACGTGCTCATGGACTTTGCCGCAGCCGAACGCTATTGCGTGCAACACTACAACCCGAAGGACGCCCTGAACTCGCAGGTGGGCACTCACTTTCCACTCCCTTTTGGATCATTCGCTTCAGGTCTTCTTCCTGCCTGTACAAGGCGTACATCAGTCCCAACGACCTGCCGAGCGAAGCCCTCAGTTCGACGCTGAAGCAGCGGAAGCCCGTACGGAACGTGAACGAGGCGTTGAAAATCCTCAAGTACCACTCGATCAAACTGGACACCGTCCAGGCGATCGCCCTCATCCCCGTGGACACGCCTTTGAGCCGGGTGTACGGCGCGTTGGAGTCCGTGCTGGAATCCACGAAGAACAAGGTCTCCTCGGTGAGTGCGGATTGGTGGGCGGCGAGTGAGCAGTCGGCTGTTTAGACGGCCGTCCGCCTCGCCGTCTCGAACGTCGCCCGCGGGCACGCCGGCCGCGAGCTGGAGAAGACGGAGAGCAAGCGAGTGACCATCGACTTCGACGTGGAGTGCGTGTTGTGCCAGAAACGGATCACAACGAGGTTCGTCCACCTGCTTCTCCTTCCTTTTGATCGGGTGCCCGCACTTCAGTGCATTCGTTCGCTACACGAACGAGAACATCGCCCATTTCTTCTGCCATCAGAAAACCTCATCCTTCGATCAAAAGTCGTGAACGCGGGTCGTCGCAAATACGAGTAGAAGAACGCAATCACTTTTTCGTCGCTAATTTCCTTTGATTTGTACATTCCATTGATTTTTATTCGTTCATTTCTTTTGATTGTTGCTTTAGGTAGTTGAAGCTGAAGAAGATCTTACCCCCGCACTCGTTCGGCTCCCTGAGATCGACCCGTTTTATTGATGTGCAAACAAACAAGAGGAGTGGAGTGCTCTCGTTCAGCCAATCACGTACGAATTGTTGCTTCGTTGTCGCGCCAGGCAGAGGTTGAAGCCGCACGGCGTGGAGCAGCAGTTCATGTCCCGCACCGTCGCGCCCGTAGCCCCGCTGCGGGCAGTCGGCCGTCGATCGGCACATCGAGTTGGAGGTGGCCAGTCGGCAGCGGTACTTGAGGGCGTTCGGCGGCGGGCAGTCGGGCGGCGGCAGCCGTTTGTTTTCTGCAAGTAGCCGGTCGTTCCTTTCGCTGCTTGGATGTCCTCACCGATGGCAGCGTGCAGCATCTGAATGGCATTCATAGCCGACTTCCGGACGCAAACGTTGTAGTTGCAGCCGGTCGGGCAGCAGCGGTATCGATTGATGATTCCCGCCGAGCAGTCGCCGTCTTGCAGACACCTGAACAGCGGGATAAAGGTGTCCAGCTCCTTCTGCTCACCAGTTGGTCGGGTGTCTCTTGCGGCACGAGTATCCTGAAACAAACGAGTTCCCTCGAGTGAATCTTCGCTTCTCACCGAGCTCGTCGACCGTCGGGCAATCCGTGTACGGCGAAGTGCAGCACTTGGCGTTGGTGAACGATTGCGTGCACATGATCCCACTCTCGCACTCGTCCGTCTTCGTGCACATCCCGTAGCGCCCCTTGGCAAAGGTGGTACTCGGGGTATTGCAGCTCTAAACTTCCTGCATGTCGACATGGAAAGCAGAAAGATAGGAAAACAAACGTTTCTCGACCTGTCTGGCCTTCTCCATGCTCTTGTCGTCGGGCAGACACTCCTCGCTAACCATCCCCCAGCACGTTCAGGTAATCACACCACCGAAGCTTCTGGGCGGTGGAGACGCGCAGCACGAGGAGCATCACGGACAGTCGGAGGGCAAAACGGGCGGAGGTTCCGCAGGAGGCGATCGATCCTCGACTGCACAAGTCGGGTGCCGCCGCGTTCACGCCGCGACATTCAGATCGAGTCGCCCTCCAGGTTGGCGGCGGACTCTGCGGCGGCTTGAGGTCTGCAGTCGAACGAGAATTTCCCGGGAAATCGACAGTCCAAAGGTCGCGAACATGACGACAGCAAACACGGATTCACGAGGAGAAATCCGCAACTAATCCCGGAGTGATAAAAGACCGCAAATTGTCTCCCACAACGCAGAATTCCCCCGCAGTCAGATCGAAACAACCCACCGGCCCAAACACGGTAGTCGGGAGCAAAAGGCGAACAAGCGCGCGACCCCCACGAGGTCCGCGCGATTCCGGTTTGTCCGGCGGGCTCTAACTCCTCGCGCGGTTTCGGACGAAAGCGAGCGGTCGCTCCAGATTCCCGATCCGAGCGGAACACAAACGAGTGGCCGCCCGCCCGACTGCTTCATTAGGCGGTCCAGCGTCCTCGATTGTTCGCTCGCCGCGAGAAGAAATGAACTGCGGAGTTCACGGACAGCCGGCTTTTTGTCGGATTTCCGCAAAGGGGCGGAAACCAAACGATCGCTCGGCCGCTCCGGAGATGGGGAACAAATGGTTATTGTAGTCGCCCATGTGATCGACAAAACATCCCAACGTCAGGGAAGAACGCTTTTATATATACATTTGTGCTTTATCCCGATCTGGAAGTAAATCCCGGAGAAGCGAACGACTGGGCGGAATTGTCCAGCCACTCGTTCGACTTGCCATGAGACGCAAAGCACTGAAGATGCGCAGAACCCTGATTAGCACGATGCTACAAAACCGGCATACGTTCGATTGCGAGCAGGGATTGTGGGGACGACGAATGAAGGAGTTACACTCGGTTCTTTCTTGCTTTGCCCCATTCGACCGACCATCCTTCATCATCAGATCGGGTTTATTGTTGAGAAATCATCGGGAAAAGCACCGAAATCAACGTGAATTCGAGATCATTTGCAACGGGGAGATCACAGGAGACAATCGAAAGGAAAGACAAAAGAATGAGCGGGGGGATCACTTGTGGACGGATTTGGAGCGAACTTGCGGCGGCATGCACTCGAAGTAGAGGGTAATCCAGGAGGCTGTCCTCGTAGGAGGGCGGCGGCGAGTTGCCGCTGGCCGGCTGCTCGCTGGGCCGTCGCTCGCCGCCCGCCTTCCGCGTGTACGTGGGCGGCGCGGTGTTCGCTTTGGCGGCGGCCGCAGCGACGGCTCGTTTTCGTTGGCGCATCGTTCGGGCTTCTGAACACGGACGAGCAGTGGAAAGAAGAAACGAACAATAAGGACTCACTCTGAATTGTGCGGTAGTTCTTTTCCTGCAGCCGGGCGGTTATCCGCTGGATCACGCGCCTCGTGCGGCGCATCTCGACGATCTTGTCCAGCTCCCACTGCTTGCACTTGTTGATCCCGATGAGCATCGCAACGACCATCCCGATGCAGAAAATGATTGTTGGAAGGACGATCTGCGTGACCACATCCGGTCGAAGGGAACGAAAGGCTGCGAGGAGTAGGGGTTCGAATTCATGAGCGTCTCCGCCTCGCTCGCTAAAATCGTCAACATTTCGGTCGGCCGAACGGGGGGCGGCGAGGACGGCCGGGCGTGGAATTGGAATGAGCGGAAAGGCGGGACGAACACGAGTGGACGGCCGTGGGCAAACACGCGTGATGGCCGTCCAGGACGGCGAATCAATCGGCCGCCGCCTCTCGAGGGCCGAGGGATGGAATTAGTTTCGAACCGCCCGCCTTCCCCCTCCTTTCACGCCCCGAACCCGCACTAATTGAATTGGACACATGAATTCAAGGATTAAGACCCCTCCAACGGCCCGCAGGCACTCCGACGACGACGAACATCTGCTCCGCTCGAGCACGAAATCGTAAATCCACCAGCTAGCGACCGGGTGTTGGAGTAAGAAACGAGTGGGAAAAGTCAATACTCGGCCGGGCGGGCGGCGAAAACCCCGCTTCGAATCGCCCGCCCGCGTGCACCCGCCACGAAAAGCGGCCTGCATGACTACGGTAGCCCGCTTTCTGCCCGCGTTGGGTGAGGCCGCCCGGCTGCTCGCATTTCTCCGCCGACTTTCGCTCTTTTTGGCCGTGGGATGGGGATTCTTCGAGTTTTCAGTGGGATTTCCGCTTCCCAAATTGTTGTCCAAAGGGTGGAGGATTGATTCCTGCGGGTTCGTGATGGGATTGCGGGCTTTTCGCGAGATTTTCGGAAATTCGTGGAATTAAATCGATTGGTTAGTTTGGGCGCAAAACGTTCAGAATTCTCCCGTTAGCTCGTTCCTAAAACCTCCTCTTGGATTTGATGTGAGTGAATGGACGATCGTGCGTGTTTTGCGTGTGCTTGTGTTCGAGTTCCCCGTTGATTTGCTCGCATTTGCAGGGAATCCCAACAAGATGGGTCGCCGAATCCGTTCGCAACGCAAAGGACGTGGATCAGTCTTCAAGTCCCACAACAAGCATCGCAAAGGACCAGCCAAGTTGCGCGCCATTGATTTCGCCGAACGTCATGGTTACATTCGAGGAGTTGTTCGTGACATCATCCATGATCCAGGCCGTGGCGCTCCGTTGGCTGTTGTCAAATTCCGCAATCAATACAAGTACAAGAACGACAAGGAGTTGATTGTTGCTTCCGAAGGCATGTTCACCGGACAATTCATCTACTGCGGCCGCAAGGCGCCATTGGGCGTCGGCAACGTGATGCCGGTGGGCGCGATGCCCGAAGGAACGGCCGTCTGCAACCTCGAGGAGAAGCTGGGCGATCGCGGACGTTTGGCCAAGACCTCCGGTGAGTTCCCCCATCCTCCCCGCCCCCGTCCAGGCGATTAGGAACCGAGCGGTCGACCCCCACGACCGCCCGGGCTGACATCACGCCGAAAGCATCGCGTGCATGACGGTCGCATTTTGCCGCTCACCCGACGGCAATCCGCATCTCAATTTTGCACCACACTACCCTCCTCACTTTCTTCTTCCCGTCCTTCTGTTGCTCATTACCGCTGTTTGCAGGAAACTACGCGATCATCGTGGGCCACAACCCCGACAGCAAGAAGACGCGCGTCCGCCTGCCGTCCGGCGCCAAGAAGGTCATCCACTCGGCCAACCGGGCGATGGTCGGTAAGTGGCTTCGTTTCCGTTGTTCTGCCCCGGGGGAAGGCGACTAGGAACCGGACGGATGCCTCCAAATTCCGTTCGGGCTGACATCACGCCAAAAGCAAACGCGTGGCTGACGGTCGCAAGCGAACTCCCGAAACGAGTCGGTTGCAATTCGAATCATCACGCACACTCCCGCCCTTCCCACCAATTCAGTCCACTCATCCTCATCCTTCGTCTGCTTTCAGGCATCGTCGCCGGCGGTGGCCGAACGGACAAGCCGATGCTCAAGGCCGGCCGTGCCTACCACAAGTACAAGGCCAAGCGCAACTGCTGGCCGGTGGTGCGTGGTGTGGCCATGAACCCCGTGGAGCATCCGCACGGTGGCGGTAACCATCAGCACATCGGACATCCCTCGACGGTCAAGCGCGGCACCTCCGCCGGTCGCAAGGTCGGCCTCATCGCCGCCCGCCGCACCGGCCGCATTCGTGGTGGCAAGCCGGAGAAGAAGAGCAAGGACGAGGCGATGTAAACACCACCTCCCGCTTGTCTGCTGTTGTTGAAGATTTGTTTGCGTGTTTAAGGATGTTAAACCTATTAAAGTTTGGTGTTGATTCGGCTCCTGCTCCATCGAAACGAATGTACGCGTTTATTCTCGACCGAAAGAATTCGAACGATGGGCGAAAGAAATCAATACTGAAAGGGAGGCTCTCGAAATCGGTCCGGCGATCAGCGGGGCGTGTGCAGAGTGGACACCCGGACGGTCGGCGAGACGATGGCGGGCTGATCGTGGGCGTCGGGCGAGCCGATGAACTCGATGTCCAGCGAAAGGGGGTCCGATTTGGAGCTGTGGATGAGCGGGTTTGTAGGAGGACGAAGTGGCGGTCGGCGGGAATTTGCTCGTCCTCCTGCTCCCCCGCCTGCACCGAATCCGCCCGCACAGGCACACGATCACTCCAATCAGGCAAGCGAGCAGGAGGATGAGGACCGTGAACACGAGGAACACATTGGTTAGCTCTTCGCGAGTCAAATGCATCTCTCCGCTCGTCCCGTTCGTCCAGAAACTGAAATCGGACTCATTCATGGGTGTGGATCGAATAAAACGAGCCCGGAACGGACTGCCGGAAGCGGAAAATAAGCGAGAGACAGTACGCAAAAGGAGGAAGAGGACACGAAACAGTGTTTTTTTGCAAGAGTGCCCTTTTATTCGAGCGGGAAGCACTGAGGAGAGGAGAGTCAAAATGAAGAAGCCTCTCTTCGTCAAATGATTTCCCCTTTGTATCCACTGGGATTCGCACTTTTCCCCCACTTGTTGCACATTAGCAGAAGAGGAATGTACAAATAAGGATCGAAAGGAAGCACTTGAACCCCCGACACTACAAAGAATCCAACGAAACGCTACAACGGTTGCCCTCCACAAAAAGAGCAGCGAGTAAAACCTTGAGGTCCCCAATGGCCGGCCGGAGCGGACGGCCCAAATTAAGCCATGATTTACGATTCGGCGGATTAATTCGCAAGAAGGAGCAGAGCGGAGGGAGGAAGAGAGGGCGGGCGAGAACGGTGGTCGTCGATGGAGGGGGATTACGGGTGAGTGAAAAGAGCAACACGCCCGTCCAAGGGATCATCCCGCCGCTCTCGCCGCCCGCAAATCAAATCGAGACAGGCGAACGGCAACAAACAAAAACCCAGAGCGTAAGAGCGTGGGAACCTCGACGACGACCAGCAGAAGGAATGAGAAACCAACAGGAAGCACGTGAACAAACGGGCGAGCAGTCGGGCACACGAAGAGGGCGACTTGTTCGTTAATTCGATGGACAAAAACACCTGCTCGTCGCCCGCCCGAATGAAATCGGAAGCGAGTGCTCGAGGAATTCGATTACAGGCGACAGTCGGCGGGCGGCTCATCGTTCGATCGACTCACCCCCCACCGTCGAGGGCAACGCGCAAATTAAATCGAGCGGAAGCAAGCCGCCGCCCTGGAGTTCGTAATTTTTGACTTCGCCCAGTTGTCGCCGCCAAAAACGCCTGCGGAGGCCGGCCGGCGGAGAGCCGAGGAGGAAACGGCCGGGGCAAATTAGTCATTGGAATTCGGAGAGCGTCTTTTCGACTTCTTCTCGTCTTTCTGCTGCTTCCTCTTGTTCCCGCACCAAAGAAGACGTGCCCCCACTTCCGATTGGTGATTGACGACCACTGGGTGGCGTGAACACGAATTAACATGCAAGGAGAGGATGGTTTACATGAGACGAACGCCTGCCACGACTGCAAAATTGTGGCCTTTCACTGGACAGGGTACTCACTTCCACTCGAAGTACAATCTAAATAAGGAAGGGCTTCAGAAAGGTCATCATCAGCCCGAATCAAACGAATGCCCGATTGTTTGAACGAAGGCAGAGGATCAATCAAAAGAGAAACTTGTCGGTCGGTCCGGCGGCCGGACTGCCCGCTCGTTTCATAAGCGGCAAGCGGGCGGGCGGGCGGAAGATCGAACGAAAATCCGCAGAAAGAAAACAGAATCGAGGCCCAGCGGCCCCGATCGAACGGGATCTTGTTTCGGGGAACAGGTGTTTGTTGTGAGCAATCAAAGACGTTTAGGCAGTCGAATCTAGAAGAGGACAACGACTGTTGCTTTCCGCACTGTAGTCGAATAAACTGAAGCAACGGAAGCGAGAAGTGAAGACGGAGCTCATGAACAAAAGAACGTTCTCATGAGCCGCCCGAACGGAGAAACGAGCGGCCGATCGGGCGGACCGACTGGCGGATGGAGGAGTCAAGTATCCGCAAAGCAGAGGAGGAGGAACAGGAGTTCTCGCCGCTCGTTCACGAGCCGCCGGACTCCGACGGGTTTGCCGAACGAAAAAACCGCCGCAAAAATCACCTCTCGGCCCATGGGAAAGCGGCAGACGTCCCCGGCCGTGTGATTCCAGTGATAATCACTTCATTTTTCATGCACGCCGGGCGGAAATCGGAGGCCGGGCGGCGGAAGTGAGAAGAAGGCTCGAATTACACACAAGGGAAGGGCGGAAGGAACAGCGGGGATTAATGAGGCTGTGGAAAGAACGTAGTCTTGTGTCCTTATTGTTGAAAGGGAAGAGTGAATTGAACGCTCGACAGTAAGCCGAAAGAAGTCGAAAAGGAAGGAACGAAAACACGTCCGTTCGGGCCGCCTTCTTTCCGAATGACCGCCGCTCGTCGTGCTCTGCCGCGCGCCGCATAATTAATGCTCGTTTCTTTTGAAATTAACAACCACTTTAAAGAAACCGGCGCGTTCTGCTCGAACACACCCAAAGACTACAAAAGAACGTGAAATACGGTCATCTACTGCTGAACACTCCGCCCAAACCACACAGAAAGAGGCGAATGGAAGGGGATGTCACCATTTCCAGTGGCCATCAATCGGCGACTCGCCGCCCTCAATCGAAAACAAAGCGAGCCAGTTGACCTCCGCCTTCCGCCCGAGTGACCTCCGTTCGCTTTCGCCCATCAAATCGGCGCCCAATCGCCCGACCGATCGGCCCCTCTGCTCCGCTCCGATCAATTAGGGCTCGTTTATTAAGCGGATTGCTCGTGAATATTTACACCGAATGCGTAGAGTAGGAGGCGGTTAGGCGGGTGTTCAATTGGAGACTGCAGCGCCTTGATTCTCGAAGTATTGGACGGTGGGCTGCAGGTGGCGCGGCTTCCGAGTGCCCGTGTTCGACCGTTCGCGCCCGCCGAGCGACTGCTCCAGCGGGTAGTTCGGATAGATGAAATCGATGCCCGCGTACTTGGTGTTCGTGAGCAGCTCGCGGTTCAGCGGACGCGTCTGAAGGTCTTGCTGCTCGTACCAGTGGTGTCGAATGGCTGAAGCACCAGGAACTCCGAATGGACTGGAAGGAGGGAGCTCACCGCCGCTTTGATCTTTGACGCTCACTTTGATCTTGCCGAATTCGATGTCCGAGAAGCGAATGAGCAGCGTGGATTGCGGGGCAGGCGTTCAGCAAGTGCTCCGCCTTGTCCTTCCCGCAAAAGCCGAAGATGAGGCCGTCATTCCACATTTGGAGCATGTGTTTGTTCAACATCTCCGCTGCAAACGAAAGCAAAACAATAAGGATAGCCCAACGGCAAGAAATACAAACCGATCTTGAAGAACCACTCGTAGTACGGGACCTCAAATCGAAGGATTAAGCCGGAGAAAAAGAAACGGAAGTACCCACCAATTTCCATTCGCCTTCGGTCGCCGATCCCCGCTTCAAGCAGAACTCCTCAGCCACCGGCAGTTTCCTGCAATCCAAACGAATAGAAAGAAGATAGGGTTGAAAAAAGTACGCACATGAAGTTGTCCAGTTCGATTTGGGCGTCGGTGTCCGGCTTCAAGCGTTGAATCAAGTGGTGTTTCATGTTGTCGGAGAAGGGCTTCGGCTGGAGGACGGGGATCGGATCGGTGGGCTTCTGCGGCGTCTCCAGAATCGACTGGAACTTCATTTCTCCATCGCGTCGGCCATCTCCGCGTACGAGACGACGGTGGGCGCCTCGCTCAGCGGTTTGCGCACCAAATCCGCAAACGAGCCTGAAGCTTTCGAGGATCAAACGAGAAGAACGACGAGGAACGCACGCTCCAAGAACAACTTCGCCTCGACGTCCGCCTTCGGCCCGACGAGGATGGCGAACGGAAGCGAGACCTTCTTGCCGATCAACTCGATCCCGAACTTGGCGTTCATCCGAATGTTGTAGCACAGGCAGTAGCGTTTGGTTGCCACAGGAGTCTCGCCTCAATTGGCCCTTTTTGGACACTCGCTGCAAACCGAGAGTACAAGTGAAGGAAAGCGCCGACAGGAACGAACCATGTCATCAAATTTGCTCGCCAGTCCGCTGACGTCGTCGCTGTGCAGGACGGAGGTGGGCGGCTCGATGAGGAACTCCTCGTTCTCGAACACCTCGTGGTAGGCGTTCGAAAGGAGACGTTTGGCCGTGTCGTCCGTGATCAGGTAGCACTGGACGGGCAGCTTCTCCGAGTTTTCGTGCAACCCGAACGCGCGGCCACCCAGAATGCTGCAGAGAAAAAAGCGAGTGAGTGGACGAAGCACGCCGCAAGCCCACCGAATCTCCGTGTTGAACCAAAAGCGAGAGCGGCGGTGGTTCTCTGCCTCGCCGCACTTGACGACCACCGACGGCGGCTGTTTGGAAACGATGATCGAGTAGAAGAGGAAGTAGTGGGCCAGATGGAGCACGCGCGAGTAAAAGTCCTCGAAGCCCCGATTGGGGAACTGCTCGGCCAAGTGCGTCAAACTGAACCCTCAGTAAAGAAACAACCAAAGAACGAGAGGGAACACACCCGTTCAACGTCTGCTCCAACAACTCGCCGAAGTACTCGAACTGAGTGTCGATGGCGGCCAACAGCTGGTAGTTCTGTTGTTGGGTCCAGAGAGTGGCGACCGTCAACTTCTGCTGCTTGATGGCCCAACTGCAAACGGAGGGAATAAGGAAGCAAGTTGTTCCCGTCACCCCCGCCCGCGGGGAGACGCGTGGAACTTCTAGCTGCTCCCCCGCGGGGGGAGCCCGCTCGAACACCCACTTCACAACACGTCGCCCATCAGGTACTGTTTCTCCTCCTCGAAAGCGGCCAACAAGCTCTCCAGCGTGAGTCCAAGGTGCTGCAGGCAAGATTAGTGGGCAAACAACGGAAAGATGCAAACCGAAAGCAGTTGGGCTTGATCTTGGATGCTGATCGCGTTCGAGAAAAGAGGAGGTTCACGTCGTCTTTGAAGGCCTAAACGGGAGAGGTTGGTGGGAAGGAACCAGGAGAACGGGTTCACCTGATAGTTCTCGGCCGTCTTGTTGTGTTTCGCAACGAACCGATCGGATCGCGTTGAGGCGGCCTCGGCGGCCGGACTGGCCACCGAAATGGCGGACGGCGACTGGACGTCCGCCTCGTAGTCCATCGGGAACTCGCCGTTGTACATTTCGTTCTCCAACCTGCCAAGGAATGCGGGAATCAAAGCGAAGAACACACGAACGAAAAGAAAACAAACGCGAACCGAAACGCTAGACTGCGCGAAGACGAAAACTCGTGAACGTGAAGCCGCCGTCCGCTCGAAAGGAAGTGCGCACGCTGCCGCTTCTTTCGTCAAACGAACATCACAGACGACTTCTTTTCGTTGGGTGATTGCCGCCCGTTTTGGTCGTTCCGCCCAACTGCCGGCCGGCCGCTCGGTCGCTCGGTCAGAGTTCCCGACTGCTGCGAACACTCACACAAGAGAACGGGGGACTCTTTCGAGCAGTAATCAAAGAAATGATCAACAACCTGCAAGAAGACGCAAAAGAAAGCGGAGTGAACGGTGGACAAGTGCAAATGAGCGAGGTGGACAGCAAGCAGCTTGTTTCTTTTTACCCACTTTTTCGTGGTGTGCTCCAATTGGCCGAACTCGCCCGTACACCGCCCACCGCCCGCCTTGTTCGACCTTCAGCACAAAGTTTCGAGCACGCACCTGCGGAAAAACGTCAGCGGAACGTTCGGCGAATTCCTCCCTTTTCTTTCGACTTTTTCTCGTGAGTCTTCGGAATTCGAGCGTTGATGCTCGCGAGTGCGACTTCCGGAAGAAGCGGGAGACGCAATAACAAAGAGTGGTTGATGTAAGTCGTTTTGGTTTTGCCTCGGAACAGTGTTTCGAGATCTTTGTTGCAATCAACAAAATGCACTTACTCATTGGCACTTGATTACGAATGTTCGTACACAGCTTTCAGTGTCTAAGCTTCGGCATTGGTATATCGGTCGTCTCTCTCCACCTTTTATTGTGTAGGTGGAGGACGACCTCATTGAAATGCGAAATATTCATTGCAAATGGTTTCTTTCCTTGGTTGGCCGT
>JAMPIO010000460.1:0-47493 GCA_024699865.1 Aphelenchoides fujianensis | reverse complement strand
CTGTGAATGACCGATTTGGATTCACTTCGATCATCCCACTTGCCCGCTACTTCCTTGGAATGCCATCTGTTGATGGGCTTCCGACCACCAACAACGCGCTTTTGCGGCGATTCCATTTGTTTGTGGTGATTGTTTTCGCTTGTGCTCAACAAACGGTGCTCCAAAACCGCCTTCCACGGGCAGAAGCAGCCATTCACGGCAAGATTCCGACCACTGAAACGCACCAAATTGAACGGATTTGCACCAATTCGTCTGTCAAGTGTGAGGAGACGACACAGGGCCCGTCGGCAGCAGAAACGGAAGGCGGCGGTTGGGTCGAAGAAACTGTGATCGGATTTTTTCGATTTATGTTGCATTTGTGTCTTTGCATGCTTTGGATCTCATTCGGTCGCCCGCTTCGCTTGCTTTTTGGTGATTTGCGTCGAAAATCAAGACCGAGGACGGCGGAAAACGAGCAGAGGACCGTTAGAAAGCCCCACAAACGCAAGGAATTGCCCGAGAGGGCCAACACACGGGCAGTCGGCAATCGAAACAAAGGAGGATCACGGCCGTCGTTCGCCCTCGGCTGTCCACGACGACAGAATTGGACGACACAAGCCGTACGGGCATCAGCTGCAACTGAACAACTAGATGGAATGCAAAGAAGGCGTGAATCAAGGCGAATTCATATCTGCCCGCTTCGCCAGCACAAACGAAGCCTTCGATTGGAAGCCACCGGCGCTCGTGGGTGATCTCGAGGAGTCGAAGAGCCGGAACGAGCAGCAGAAGTCAAATCGAAAGAATGAGAAGCTTATTGGTCGTCCGAATCCACTCCTCGATTCTCCGCTTTTTCGCAGTCTAGTGGACGAACAGCCAACCGTGCGGATTGCTCGCAACACAAACAAATTGTCGCGTTTGCACGGAGCCTTCAATCGACGTCCAACTCATGAATGAGGGACTCGCCGTCCGCTCGTTTCTAGAGCACGAACGCGTGGGATTCCGATGACACGGCCATCGATTATGCTCTCGAAAAACGCGTGTTCATGAAAGCAGAACGCAGTGATCGAATCCACTGCCTCACCGCACGTGCGAGTGAATTGCTTGTGGAAACGATTCCGTTCGCTTTTGTAGTGATCGCGACCAAACCTTTGTCGTGAGCTCCGCCCACGGAATCCTCTTTGTTCCATTCCGTTTTCACGACGCCCCATCAATGCCCGAGTACTCCGCTCTCACACGCCCGACCTTGCCGCTCGCCCCGGCCGACATTCAGTTTTGAGTTCGGGCCCCGCGTTCCGTCAGTTCTCTCCCCGTCCTCCTCCGGCCTCGCATCGTTCGACCCGATCGGGCGCCCTCCGTTGTTCACTCCAATTCGATCAATAAACAGCAGATCAATCCGAGTGGACCTTATTCGTCGTCGGCCACCCGCTCACGACAGCCTTCCCCTACGTCGGCTGTTTTTCCGTCCGTGTTTGTCGATGTCGTCCTTTTATCGTCTTCGTTCCACTCCTCACGTTGCTCTTTTGCAGCTCGCGATCTTCCGCTCGTGATCTCCGCTCGAACTTCAATTCGGAATCAACGACGGAAATGGTACGTGGCTTTCTTTCTTTTGATTAAACCGAATTCATCGCTTGTTTGCAGGAATACGGCGGCTACAGCGATTCGGATAGAAAGAGCTGGGTGAACCCGCCGGCCAACGACCGCCATGACTACTGCAAGGAGCACTAGCAGGTGTCGTACCGGGAGCCGCCCTGCGAGTACCCGCAGGCTCCCGTCTACGAACAGAAGTTCGAGCCCTGGCCATGCGATGCGGTCGGAGGCGGCGGAGGAGCCTATTTGGAGCGCTTCGAAGACGACAACCAGCCGGTGTACCCGCCTGTCGACGAATGTCATCCCACGGACCCGCGCAAGCGCGTAAGTCCTTTGTTCTGCCTGCCACCTGTGAATTTTCGAGTATGCGTTTGATGCCTGCAGCTGATTCTAGTTGGGGCTCAAAAAAGAAGACGCAAATCGAACTCAAAAACGTCCCTTTCGTTCACGAGTCGAATCGTGTGCTTACACTCTTCACAAACCAATCAATTGATCGATCCCACTGATTGCCGCTTTTTTGCAGTCGATGAACGACAATCCGTCCGCGTTCTACCCGCCGAAAGTGCCTCGCTCTCACGACAACCGGCCGGGCTCATTTGGCAACCGCTTCGGTGAGGCGGACAACGCGGCCGTCCTTCAGCAGGAGTGCATAAAGTGCATCAAAGAGATTTCCGAGGAGTTAGCCGTGCTGGAGACGAGCGTTGTTCCGGAGATCCAGTACCTCACGCACACCAAGCGCCTGCTCAACGAAGGTATGTTCCTCTGATCCTATTTCGTTCACTTTTTTCCGTTCAGAGATCTCAAAAATCAAAACAAACATGAACCCCGACTGGGTGGACGTGGAGTCGCAGCATTTCAAGGCCATGATCTTCAAGCGCGTCCTGCTGCCGCCCGCCCGCGGTGGCGTGAGTTTCCACTGTTGATTTCCACCCACGCATCCACTCCGCTTTCAGAACAATGTGGTCGGGCGCATCCTGGGCGTGGGCGGTCAAACGCTCCAAAAAATCTGCCAAACATACAAGTGCCACATCTCCATCTGCGGCTCGGGCTCGCGCAAGAATCCGATCGAAGAAGCGGACCTTCTGGCGAGCGGCGACCCGCGCTACTCGCACTTGGCCTGCCCGCTACACGCCGAGATCTCCACGACGGGCTCTCCGCAGCAGGCGTACACTCGCCTGGGTCAAATCCTCACGCTACTGCAACGCCTCATCACGAGCGTAAGTTGACAAGCCTCCTGAACACACTAACCGCCGGCTGATTGCAGGACGAAAGCTTCGAGCACGACGGAATAATGTTCGAATTCGCGCACCGTCGTTGCGACAGCGCGCCGGATTTCGACACCTACCGCGAGGAGCGCGGGCATTCGAGCGGCGAGTACGACAAGCCGTCCCGTTGCGATCTTGGTGGCTGCCGCGGACGTCCGTCGCCGCGCGGCCACGACGAACAACGTGGCGGCGAAGAAAATTGCGATGATCTCCGCCAATCGCCGCGCCCGGAGGATTCGGGCCCGCGTGGCGGCGGCGTTTACCGCGGCCCGCGCGGCCGTGGCGGCTTTGTGCCCCGTAGACGCGGCGGATTCGTGCCGCGCGGCCGTACCATGGAGCACAGCCCCGAATGAGTGAGTTCCTTCTTCCATTCGCCCGCTTTTGACCCACAATATGGGTTCAAGGGAGTGCACGTCTAAAACAACGATAGGAATTTCGATTCAACCCAAAACCAAGCGGCTCTTGTTTAATTTCTGCTTTTTTCCTACGACTGACCGATCATCGTCTCAAAGCTCCAAAAGGAACTCCTTGCTCGTCGAATGTTTCGCTCTTTTGAAGGACGACAAGACTGAGTGATAACAATTGATAGCATGTGGTTAGGAGCTTCGCACAGATTTTCGCAACAATTCCAAGCTATTTTTGCCTGACACATCCGAACGGAGCAAATCGGAGCAAACTGGATTTTTTGTCTTAAACAGGAGTCTTTTCATTCCCGAACAAAACTTGCATGTACACATACACAACGCAAATTTGCGGTGTGGAATTGAGCGTCTAGCGGCGGCCGTTGACTAATCAAAACGTGTGTTTAGACGAAGAAAACACGAAGAACTCAAGGTTCACCGAAAGTCTTCACCAAGGGCCCCGCTTTCTAGATGACCTTTCTTCAGTGTTTTTTTTCTTCACCGTAATTGATAACCAGATTTAAAGGCTAGTTAATTGGCTGCATCTTCCCTTCTTCCTTCCATTTTTTCTTTCCTTTCGATTGTCAGACACGCGTGCCAAAGACGGTTCATTTAGCTTATTTAATTAAATTGTTGCTTGTTTAAACAATAAACCGGAAACAGAGGAGAAAAGGGATTGAACGAACGAGTCGCGGCCACACAACTAACTACTTTCCCATCCTCGTTCCTTCCGCCTTCAATTCGACTTGCAGCCAAAGTTTGTGCCCGATGGAAGGCCAATTGGGGGGCGTCGTTTTCTTCGAACGGACGACAGGGTGTCCGGCCCGCGATTAATTTCCCTTCTTCCTCCCGCTGCGTCTCGCCCCGATCGCGCCCGCCCCGGTGCGGAATGCCACGCCGCCAATCGGCCCCTCGCCGCGCTGCCGACTTCGCGGCCGCCGCCAAATCTTCCCGTCAGTCTTCCCCTTCGTTCGGTCACCGAACGCTCGGCTTTCTCTTCCGTTTTTTGTGAGCTGAAACACAGCCACGACTACAGCCGAAGATCCAATGGACGACCATCGAGAAGCGCACTCAGCGACGTCCAAACGGTCCACCTTTTCTTCCATTTGTTTCCTTCGCTCCCTTCAGATCACCCGAACAAACTCACTTTGTTTATTCACGACTCTCCAATTCGATCGGAAATTTCTAACAATAAGGGAAATCGGATAAGGGAACAGAAAGAAAGAATTAGCGCTACGTGGAGAAGACTCGCTCCCAACCTTTCGTTAACTGACCTGCAGTTTTTTTTTTCGATTCAATCCACATTGCCTTGTTCAAAACAGTCAAAACGTCGTCGAGTCGTTCGGGTCCTTGAAACGGTCGACTTCTCGCTGTGCCTTTAAAATCCACTGCAATTCACCTCGTTAATCCGATTTTCTTTAGACATTCTGCTTTAAAGCCGATCGTTTGATCGGGCCCAAAGGGAACGAGCAAATTTGCCGCTCAATCGACGTCCCTCTCTGCTCCAATCAGAATCCTGTGGTTGGGGCCAGCGTCCCCGTCCCCGCCATTCAGCCCGCTAATTCGTTCTCAACTTCAATCCAAATTCTCTTTTTTGTTATTTTGTTTTGTGTCAAACTCGCGTTCGTTCGGGCACTCACGGCCATCCGCCCGCCCGGCCACTAAACTCCGCAATTTCAGGTTGCAAACGCTGATCGAGCGCAAACTTAAAGAAACGCCCGGATCGCAGACTCGTGACCAAGATCCAAAGGTAATTCGGGCGTTTGGTTCACAATTCTCGATCTCCGTTTCTCTTTAAAGATGGTACGCGTACAGTTCGAAGAAATTGAAGAAAATATATCCAGCGTTGACGATCACAAGAAAATTCAAGCGAAACATTAGTACGCGTACCTTTTATCAGCCTAAATTCACTCCAATTTTCACTGCACTTTTCTCGTTTGGGCATTTTTCTCTCTTTTTTTCAGCTTCTACCCGCAAACATCTGAACAGAAGCGACAGTCCGAATGGAGCAACCCTACGAAGTGAGTTCTCCGTCCTTTCTGCGCGTTTTATCGCTTGTTTTCGTCTAGGATCCTTATTTTATTGGAGACGCGAGTGCTCCCGTCGGCTACGGAGCGCCGCCGCCGATGGGCGGCCCGCCGACAAGAGTCCCATCGCCGATCGCCTACGGCGACTACGGTGCGCCTCCGAACAGTAGCGGTTATCGCGGACGAGGACGTGAAGCGGTCGGAATGCCACCGCCGATGCGCGGTTTCCAGCGCGGCGGAAGGGGTCGCGGCGGGGCGCCGGTGGGCGGGCCACGGGGCGCTGGTCGGATGCGGCATCCTGGCTCGCAGATGATGGGCGGCATGCACCCCGACTTCTACGGATCCCCGGTCGTTCCGTACGAGCAAGGCTCGTTTGATGCGGAGGTCGCAGTCGTCTGCAACGAGATGCACACGGAACTCGCTGCCTTAGGTCAGTCCAGCAAGTACGGGGAGCTGTTCAAGAACGCGCGCCGTGTGCTCGCCACCGGTCAGTCCCGACGTCCATTCATTTCTTATTGATGTGTTGCTCGTTCAGAAGTGGAGCGTCTGGAGAACAACATTGACCCCGAGTGGCTGGAGGTGGACGTGGAAAAGCCGGTCAAACTCGTTCGCAAGGTCGTGATTCCTACCTTCCGACATCCACGAGTGCGTTCGCTGTCTTTCTCTCCCGTTTATTTCGGTTTGTTCAGTTCAACTACGTAGGCAAATTGCTGGGCCCGCGTGGAACGACGCTGCAAAACATCGCCAGGCAGTTCAAATGTCACATCTACGTCCTTGGCCGAGGTTCGACCCGCGACCGCGCCAAAGAGGAGGAGTTGCTAAATTCGGGTGATCCCAACTACGCGCACTACGCGGGCCCGCTGCACGTGAAGATCGAAACGAAAGCGCCGCCGGCCCTCGCCTACCAGCGGGTGTCCGGAGTGCTCAACGTCCTCCAGCAGTTGCTGCAGCCGGAGAGTTCTTTTTCTACTTTCTTGGGCAAACCCCACGGACTGTTCGTTGGCCGTTCCTTTGCGTACGGTCGATTACAACTAGCGGGCAAGAACGAACGGGAGTCGGAGTTATACCCCTTGGACATTTTGTCGGTTGTGCTTCAACCATATACCTTTTGATACTTACATCTTCCTGCGTCTTCATTCGTCCCCCAAACGATTGAAACTCGCTGGTTTCAGGTCAAGGAGACGTGCATTCCGAACATCACGGCGGAACCGCGTAAGGACGAGGAGCGCCACGCCGAAAAGAGACGGGCGACGCGAACGGCGACCCGGAGTTAAAGGCCGAGGGCAGCAAGGCGAAAGCGGGCGAGGAGGACGAGAAAGTCGTGGAGCTCCAGCCGCAGACCGCCCTCAATCGTCCCAGCGAATCGGGACCCTCGTACGGTGGAAGCGCACGGGGCGGCGGCGGCAACAGACCCTTCCAGTCGCGCGGCGGTTGGGGCCGCGAACACGGCTGGATGATGCCGCAGGGTGGGCTCCCGATGGTCGGCCGCGGAAGCTGCGGAACTCCGATGATGGGCGGGGAGATGCGCGGCGGAGGCTATCCAAGGTACTTTTGATCGCTTCTCTTTGATAAGGAATGTCGCTCCCAAATTATTTGGGCCGCTCAATCGCCACGTTTAAGGTACGCGCCCTACTAACTATGAGAAAACTCTCCACACACCCACTGCACTCGATGACGGCCCCGACTGTTCTCGAACCGAATCTTTTTTCATGTATTTTTCTCTTTTTTCTCCGCCTCATAACCACGAATTGCAGCGAGTTTTTAACGAAAGCCCACTCGTTTTGTAACTTTATTTGCGTCCGTTTGTCCTCGTTCCGAGAGATTGATGGTGAAAATAAATGACCGACGTTGATCGATCGACTTGCGTGTCCAGGAGCTTCGTCCCAACGTTGAAGACGGCGGACAGTTGGCTCTAAACAAAACAGGGAAGAAAGGGAGGACGGGCAGGAGCGAACCTTAAGGATTTTCACGGTGTTCTTCTCGTGTGCTTCCAACACGTGCCGCCAATAGCCGTGCGCGTTTTTCTCGCGCGCCGCTCGATGGGTGCGCGATCGGCAGGCACGCGACAAACGGCGCAGATCCAAGGGTTGCTCGCTCCGTGACACTTCTCGTGGCGCGCTCGATTTGTGGGACTCCGCAAATCAATGCCGCACACGCCGCAAATGTTCTGCAAGCGGTTAGAATGTACGCGAACCGAATAGAAGAACTCACCTCAAGTGGTGTGAGCGAAGAAGCGTCGAAGACACCGTGATCGTGCTGCTCGACCTCCGCCTCTTTCTCCGGTTCCATCTTCACGTCCGTCGTCGCAATTGTCGACGCGACGAGCCAGCGCCGACCCTGCAAACAAACAGGCTAATAAACGAGAAATACGCGCAAAACAATAGGGGAGCAAATAGACGGCCGGCCGAAAGCGCGCGGCGACCGCTCGCCTGCAAACGACCAAAGGTCGCAGCGGTATACCGTACCGACCGCACCGAAAGTAAATTACCGAACCGCTACCGCACCGCAAGAAGAGTTCGGTTCGGTACACCGTACCGCACAAGAAAAATCGGTGCGGTAAACCGAACCGCAAGAAATTTAGCGGTTCGGTAGACCGTACCGAAAGTGGCGGTCGGTAGCGGTACGGTCTACCGAACCGAAAAAATTTTGCGCCAAAAAGGTTGAAAGTGGCCTTATTCTGTTCCTCTCTTTCGAATACATCAGGCGTAGTCGAAAAACCTACTCGACTAACCGAAATTATCATTTTATACGTTGCGGTAAGTTCGGTACGCTGACCGAACCGCTACCGACCGCCACTTTCGGTACGGTTTACCGAACCGAATTTTACCGATCGGTTCGGTAGACCGTACCGACCGTTTTTTGGCGGTTCGGTCGACCGAACCGAACTTTTCTTGCGGTGCGGTTCACACCGAACCGGCGGTACGCTTGCGGTAGGGTTTTGCGAGGTCTGCAAACGACACGCGCGTCGGTTTGCTCCGCTCGCCAACGCGGAAGCAATCGCGGCGAATATTGGCGCATCGACGCCCGCTGTCAGTATCAATTTTTTCGATTGCAATGAGCGGCAATCAAACGGGATACGTATAAAATGTATCGACGATTTCTCTAGCGATTAACAACAGAAAGCAAGGACCGATAAAAACTACAGCAAGAAACGTAAAAATGTTAGAATGCCGCGAATATACGGCCGTCCGATCACGTGCTGCGATAAAACCGCCATTGAAACAAATTTCTGGTCGGCACGTTGGGTCCGATGTTTCGATCAAAAGGAAGATAGATTGCGCGCTTCTAGCGGCCAATGGATACGCTCGCATAAAAGCACACTCGTTCAACCCATCTGCACATACACAAGTCGACCATTTCTTCTCATCTTTGTTGAATTACAAAGCTTTAGACTGATTTGCAGGAGAACCTCGTTTATCCAAAAACTCAATCCGCTAATACTGCCAGCCGGACAGGCAAACGGAAGTTTTTATACAATTTTGTAAAGTTTACGAAATTCCATTTTGCAATCCGTTCTCCGATCAGGGGCCGGCCCGTCCTATCATTTTCAGTCCGTGGAGCCTTCAAAGTGATCTTCTTTCTCGCCGCATTTATCTCCTCCATTCGATTCAAGCTTTCCAACTGTGAATGCTCGTGGTCGCGAACAGAATGCGGAAAGCTTCCGGTGGATGGCGAGGCGGAAGAAGAAGCGAGTGTGTTCATTTGTGTCCTCGTTGGGCGGCCTGCTCGGCTGCGTTGTCCCGAGTCGTTCGACTTGTGAAGCAGGGGAGAGCATTCGAGTGATTGGCGATTGCTTTCGTGCTTGTTGCTCCGTTCGCTGTTCATTCAGCTAGGTATTTGCTGTTTGTGAGGCTTTCCGTTTGATGAGGCTCAGCCCTCGCATCCATTCACTCGTCTAAGCAACGATTGCTTTCCGCTGGTAATTCGAGCAGTGGTTGATTCTGATGGATCGACAATGCCCACAAGGTTTTCAACGGATCGTTCTACCCTCCTCGTCGCTAATCGGCGGAAACTCGATGCAACACGCCGTTGAAGCCGGCGAGTCGTGATCGCGGGCCGTTTGTTTGACGTGGATGGAATATCGATGCCCCACCCAAAGCACAACAAAACAATAATGCACACTCGCCGCTTCTCTTTCACACCGGCGACAGCTTTTCGAGACAGAAGGCTAGTTTTTCCTTCCGTTCAACACTTTAGAATCCGCCCCTACCGTCTACTCGGTTGTGCCCGTGGACCTCCGCATTACGGTCTTCCATATTCCGTGTCCGCGTTTTCCGGTTCTCCTCTTGTCGCTCGGCACCTCCAGTTGGCCGTTGATCACAATGCTGGAAAACGGTAGTCAAACAAAGCGTACTTCATTCGTCTGCTTAATTCTCGTGAGTGCAGCGAGGGCGACGTCCCGCACGTGTTTGTCTATTTGGTTGCTTCTTTTCACTTAATCGCCCAATTATCGCAGCTCTTGCCTGTGATTTTTGAGCTGGCATGACGGTGGAACGGACACTCGCTTCTCCTGGGTTTTTATTGCAAGCCGATTCGTTGACGACGAAAACGTCTTTTTTCTTTGGCGCGTGCTTACGTCGAGCGGCACGAAGAACGCCCGCTGGCCCGCGTGGTAGAAATTCAACCAATGAAGAAGAACGTCCAAATGCTTACTCAAAGTCTCGCCTTTTGGTCGGCAAGGTAGACCGCCACACAGAGGCCTGAATCGGAATGCCACACAGAGGCCTGAAGCGGAATGCCACGATTTTGGTCGAGCGGTCGAAAAAAGTGGTTGTTGGTTGGAGACGATTAAGAACCGTTTCCGAGCGTTTAAACTCGGACTTTTTGGGCTTGAAATTACGAGAAGATTCCAAACAATCGGGCACATTCGCGTTCATCCGCCAATTCCAACTGTGCACGGCGCTACGAGTCTTCAAAGTGGCGGCACTTCGCTTACTTTACCGCGTCGTATCTCGGCGGTAGTCATGCTGTCGGAAAACAAATGCCGGACGTTTGTTGCCCGTATTTTTCTACACCGACTTGCCAGTTTTCATTGTGTTTTGACCGCGGGAAAAGAAGATGATGCCCTTTGAAATTTTCGTGCCTGTTCAGCCGTGCCACGGGCCTTAAAAAACGCCGCGCGTGTCGTGCTGCTGTCAGTGTTGCTGCTGAAGTTCACGAGCGTCACCGGAACAAGCGACGGACGGCGTTTCCAAGTGCGGACCTCTTTCGCAGTCTTCGTGACCTCCACAACGCCCGTTCTCCTTGTCCATCAACTTGGCCGAATCAAACGACTTCGCCGTTGAAGAAGCACGATCTTTCTGTTACTCGCGCAGCAAAACGATTGTCAAGCGAGAGGAAGAAGCGAATCTCGGCTAATCGGTCACTTGACCAACGAAATCGAAGGCTGAAAAAGGATGGAGAAGCGACCAAATCTATGTTCGGCTTTTTCCTTTAGGCCCTTTCGAAGTGTTTAAAGAGTTGGCTTCAACCGTGTGTGGAGACGAGCTCGAAGCATCGGGGCACGAACCGTCGCCCAAGACTTCTGCCGAGGGACCCTAAGAAATCGAGTCTTAAGACGTTCAAGATTCTCAATCGTCGTCGTCCCCGTTTACATTCACTTCAGAAAGGACACTCGAAAGCGTTCGTCTCCAATCCATCCGGCGTCTCGCTCGTCTTGTGCAACGGGGTCAACGCGCGGGCGCTTTATCGTGCCCCACGTCGGCGACTTCCATTGCAAGTCCGCTTTTTGGGCGCGGGGTCCGAACAAGGACTCTAACAGACTCGCTCCCACTTCGACCGAAAGCTCACTCGCTGATTCTCCCACAGATCCAACCCCCGAGCGCCTCCAGTTTACGGCCAGCCTGTTGGCCGTCACTCCTGCTCTCGACGACATCGGTTCCTTGCCCCATTGATTTCGTATTGTTAATTAATCAAGAATCATAAATAAACGCCCGCTTCGTCTCGTTTTAGAGCCGTTGACCGTCTCGCTAGCACCTACTTCACGAAAATGGCATCATCTTTCGTTCTACTGGACAAAATGGTTGGAAACTCCGTGGACAAGGCAATTCGACTACGCTCTACAATCCTCCGGCATTTAAACGTCGATTCTAGTTCGCACTTTCTCGATACGACGCGGTAAAGTAAGCGAAGTGCCGCCACTTTGAAGACTCGTAGCGCCGTGCACAGTTGGAATTGGCGGATGAACGCGAATGTGCCCGATTGTTTGGAATCTTTGTCGCCGATTTGCGGCGAATTGCCCCGCATTCTCCTGATTCACCGCCCCGCCCTCTTCGCGCGGCCGTTAGCCGCGCGCCCGCTCTCGCTCAGTTGCCGAGTTGTATTCTGTTGCCCAGTTGTATTCGGTTGTGTTCTCCCCGCGCGGACGGCTGAACCGTCGCGCTCTTCCCAATAAACGGACAACTGAGAGTCCTCGGCTTTGGGCTGATCCCAAAGCAACTCATTAGTCTTCGCGTCTTGGGCTGATCCCGGCGATCGACTACATGGTGACCCAGGAAGTTCGTTCCTTCTTTCTGATGTGATTTGACTCATTTACTCGTGCTTCTTCGTGTTCTCTGACTGATCGAATTCGTTTGTACTCTCATTCATCATGTCCAATCCATTCGTCCCAATCCTGCAACCCCACCAGGATCTTCTTGTTCACGCACATCATCTGGAGGCCTTACTAACTGCACGTGATCACTCCGCTTTGAATCTCACAGATCTGCGCACGACGCGCCACCACATCTCCGAGCTCGACGGCAAGCTCGCCGCCGCCTACAGTCAATTGGTCGAAGTGGACGCCGACTGGTCACGAAGGGCTCGCACAACGCCCGAAGAAGCGGACAAATTCCGAGAATACGCGGCCGTTCATGGAGATCCGCGTTCAGCCATTCGACAAGCACAGGATGTGCACCAGCGAGCCAAAGAAATCGCCGCCGCGTTGGACCAGCGGATCGCTCACATCCAGGCGGAAATGGTGGAAGCTAACCTGCCGGATCGCACTTTGTCTCCAATTCCGCAGATGTATCCCACTTTTGATCAAGAACTCGATTCGCTCCCTCTTGTGGATCCGTTTTCTCCCGCTTTCGCTCTGAACAAACCCACCACTTCGCCTCGCAAGCCACCGCCTCGGCCTCCCACTCCGCACGTTCGCTTCGATCATAATACTCCTGCAATCACGCAATCTCCTGCTCCTCTCGCTCAGCAATCGACTTCTCCAATCGAGGTGAGCGGGCTGAACCCGCCGCCCATCCCACCCCGCTCAAATGCAAGCGGAAATGCTTATTTTCTCCCTTCTCCGCTTCCGTTCTTTACTAACGCCGCTCCACTCACAATCAACAAGTTCTCGGGGACTGACCCCACTGCATGGCCAGCTTTCTACGCCATGTTCGACGCCACGATCGGCTCGCAGCCGATTCCTGACATCATCAAGCTCTCCAACCTCATCTCCCTGCTCGAAGGGCCCGCTGCAGCCACAATTCAAGGACTACAAACCATTCCGTCCAACTACTCGGTGGCCATCAACCTGCTCATCAAACGCTTCGGAAACACGGCTCGAATCGAAGAGCTGCTTTTCAACTCGCTTCGCACTTTGCCCCCAGCTTCTAACAACACTTCTTCTCTTCGTTCCACTCAAACAACCATCGAAAGGGTGTGCATGCAATTGGAGGGGATGGGAAAATCCACGGATTCCTCTTTCCTCACGAATCTAATCGAGTCTAAATTCCCTTCATTCGTTCGTAAATTCGTTCTCGCAAAGACCAAGGAGCCAAATTGGTCTACAGCTTCGTGCCGCGAAAAGATTGCGGAATTGATTCAATTGGAAGAGATGGTCGATCTCGCTCGTTCAACCGACCGTCAAGCTTCGCGTTCTCCTTCTCCTTTCTACGGTAATGAAAACCGTTCGCGAGCCGTGAATTCTCCTCCGCCGTTCAATCGGCCTTTCTCCTCTTCGAACTCTTCGCACAATCGCCGCCATTTCACCGCTTTGCACGGGGCATCGGGCAGACAGAATTCGCCACCTTTCATTCCGAGCGGTCACTCCGCGCACAACGCCGAGCCAAACGGACGATTCATCCCCGCCATTCACGCGAGCGCAAATGGCACGCCGCTCGGACAAAAGCGAGGCCCGCCGCACGTTCGCCGTCGCTTCCCTCCGCCCGCACCGCCGGATGATTCAACGCCGCGACCGAACGGCCCGACGAGTTGGTCGCACATCGCGCACGTTCACGAGGAAAAATCGGAGGAATGGGGGAGCAGCACGATCTGCACTCGGATTGCCACAAGATCTTCAACACTCACAGCACAGTCATCAACGCTAATCCGGGCACTCTCATGATCGCCCCAGCAGTTGTTTCAGGCAAAGATCCCAAAAGTCCGGCCACTCGAGTGCACTCGTTCCTGGATTCGGGTGCAAATGTCAACTTCATTTCGAACAAGCTGGCCGCTCGACTCCGCCTGCCAGTGATCCGCAAAGTGAACCAACAAGTGCATCGTTTTGGCACCCGCAAGCCGTTCGAACAAACGGCCACGGAGCACGAGCTCGTCTTGAAGCTGGTGAACGGAAATTCGCTCATTCTGCGGGTATTCGCAATCGAAACGATCGCTTCTTCCATTCCAGTGCACATGATCCATCCAGCAAATCGAGCGTTCGAACCAAATGGACCGTGGACGCACCCGCAGCTGCTCATCGGCCAAACTTCGCTCTGGGAGCTGATCACCTCCGCACCGCAGCTGAACTGCAAGGGCGAGACATTCGTGGACACGCTGCTCGGCCCCGTCTTCCTCAAGTTCAACCTGCCGCCGCTCCCAGCTTCCCTCGCCCGCATGATCAAAAGCAAACCTCGTTCTTTTCAACGGAAGAACGTCAACGACGAGCGGTTGCGGTTTGTTTCGGAGTGCCCACGCACTGGGATTTCGACTGCAAATCAAAAGCCGACCCGTGGACTCATGACTGCTTCTTTTCAGGACTCGAACTGGCGAGCGAACTGCACGCCTTCCAACTGGAGAACAAACGATGGCAAGCGACCTACGAAACGTCCAGACGGCAGGAAATTCGATCTTACCAGCGACAAAAAATCGATCCGTTCCTCTCCCGCTGTTCCAACTTCACCCTCGATGCAGCCCTCTCACTCGGTCCATCAGTCGGTTTTCTCTGCCGGCCTCACCGTCCTACTCACATTCCTTTTCTTCGGATTCATGTTGCTCAACTTCTTTAAGCGATCGCCCATCAACAATCCCGTTCACGAATCCTCTTTGTTGATCGATCGTTCTCCGCTCATCTCCCGTCTGAACCGACTGTCTCCAATCAATTCGATGTCCTCGGCCTCTCCGTCTGCCTGCAACTGCTGCTCACTCTCTTCCATTTCTTGTGCATGTGCTGGAGTTGCGACTTCTGAATTCCAAACGAAGGGAAGATTGGCTCCCTCGTTCTCTCCGACGACCCGCTTCAACGACAACCGACACGTCCTCACGTCGACCGCCAACGGGCTGAACCCGTCTCTCACCAACGTCTCCGTCCAACGAATGGACCACAATCTCATCGATCAGCAGTCTCCGCAAACGTCCTTCGGCCACACGACGATCGAATCCATCTCTCAAGTTCCACAACGATCAACCTGTTCCGAGCACTTCTGCTGAACCCGCTCACTGAACCGACTTCCGCTCAATCGGATCAATCATCTCCGCCAGCTGCGCGGCCTCGTCTTCACTGAACGACACTCGAGTCCAACGGCGACCAACTCCTCCTCAACGATCAACCGTTCGCCCAACGCTTCGGGCACTCTACAGAAACGACAGCCGACTTCTCTTTGGGAGGATTCTGAATCAAAACGAAAGCAAATTCCTTGTTCTCCAAGCTTCCGCCACATCCTCCTCGCCCTTCAAACTCACTGATCTGCTGTCGTTTTTGTCCGTCAATTCATTCCTTTTTCCGCCGCCCCGGCCGGCCAGCGTCTTCGTGCCGAAGAATTCATTTCCTCCCAATCGCTTGACTCTCGCTCCAGTCCCGCCACATTGCTGCTGAACAAAATGCAAATGCTTTTGGTTCTTTTCTTTTTTTGGGTCCGATCCGAAAGCCCACTCTCTGGCCGTTCTGTCCACCGCTCACTCAACCCAATTGTTGTCCGCTCCTCACTCATGGCGGCCTTCCTCTTGCCCCGCTGGCCCCGGGAGTGTCGCCGATTTGCGGCGAATTGCCCCGCATTCTCCTGATTCACCGCCCCGCCCTCTTCGCGCGGCCGTTAGCCGCGCGCCCGCTCTCGCTCAGTTGCCGAGTTGTATTCTGTTGCCCAGTTGTATTCGGTTGTGTTCTCCCCGCGCGGACGGCTGAACCGTCGCGCTCTTCCCAATAAACGGACAACTGAGAGTCCTCGGCTTTGGGCTGATCCCAAAGCAACTCATTAGTCTTCGCGTCTTGGGCTGATCCCGGCGATCGACTACATCTTCTCGTAATTTCAAGCCCAAAAAGTCCGAGTTTAAACGCCCGGAAACAGTTCTAAATCGTCTCCAACCAACAACCACTTTTTCCGACCGACCGATCAAAATCGTGGCATTCCGCTTCAGGCCTCTGTGCGCCAGTTGGTTCATTTTACGCTCCAAATGCCGGCCGTCCTCTTTGTCGACTACGCAGCGATTTTTTCGAGCTTTCATCTTCGGTTCATTGCTTTCCGTTTAGATCCACTCGACTTACTCGGCCGTCCCGATGCGCTTTGGTTGGCGGACGAAAAGTCGCGGTTGCTGCTCCAGAGGACGCGAACGGCCTAGTAGACAGGCGAACCGCAAAATGCTGATTTTTGCCCCTCTTCTCGCACCCACTCAACGAATCGGCTGCTCCGATTACCCGCTCTCACACGGGCGGTAATGTTTATTATTTTGCGAAAGCGGCGCCCGGCGACGCGGCCTACCGGCTGATGGACGAGGCGGAAAGCGGCCACTCTTTGCGCGAATTTGCCGCCGTCCTCGCCGCCTTCATTTTGAGCAACGAACTGACGGTACGCTTAGTCGTACGGAGAAAGAAAGCGAGTTCTTTCGTCGTTCTTTAACTCACACACTCCCGTGTTTTCGATTTTATCAAAACGCATTTTATCCCCAACGCTGGCACAGTAAATACAATGGCCGAAGAAGTTGAACGGAGAAGCTAGTCGTCGTACTGTCGTGTATGCCGTGAGAGCGACTGGCCTAGCGGCCGCGTGTTGGCAACTCAACCAGACCGACGTCTGTGGCTCGCGTCAACGATCGATAGTCGAGCGAAGCGAGGGCCAAACCAGCAAGCGGCGCCTTCCGACCGCTTACCGGTTGAGCCACGCCGCCCTTGTTGATGACGGACCGCTTCGAAATCTGGTGATTCAACGCGTTGTCCGTTTGATTAGGATTTTTTGTTCGATAAACATTTGTGGTTGTTGTAAACAATAAGTTTAATCTGAACAAAACAAATACAGAACAAAACAATTAAACCGAACAATTAGGAGGCATTCGTTCGCTCCATCTTCACAATAGCGGTAATACGCTGCAGTTCGCGAACGGCCTCATGCACCCCATCGTGGGCCGTTGGCAGTCGAGCGCCGCCTTCAACGCGGGCCCGCTTCTTCTGTGGTCCTTCGCGTGCGCCCCTCTCCTCGTCCGCCGCGAGCTCCAGTTTCGGCTGGAGAAGGACCGGCCGCTCGACACGCTCGTCCGTTTTTTCCTCGCAATTGCGCTCCACTTGACGGAAGTAGTGGGCGGTGCGGCGAGTGCTCAAAGCAATGTGTTTGCTCGCGACGGCCGTGGATTGGACGGCCAAGAAGTTATTGGTCACATTTCGTAGCTGGGAGCACGCCTCCTGCAAACGAAGAACAGAATGGATAGGCGGTAGAAAAAAGCGAGAGGAACTTGCCTGGCAGATAATAACCGCCTCCTTCGTTTTATGATCCGCCGCATTCCGCTCGAAGTTGTGGACGGTGAACTCGTGGGCTTGTCGAGCCTCCATCCGCTGGAAGCCGTCGCCGCATACAGCGCAGAGGAAGTGGTCGTAGGTGTCCGCTTGGCGGGCGGCATGTTGGGGCGAGACCGCCGTGCTGGGCAGTCCGCTGTCCTTGCACTTCTGAACAAACGTTTGCATGAACGAAAAATGTAAAGAAAGTACTTTTGAGCGTCGCTTCCGTTTCGCCGGTTTCTCGACGACCTCGCCGGCGATCTTTGCGTCCATCTGAACGTCAGCGAAGTTTGTGCCGATCTTTGCGTACTTCACAACGTTTTCCTGCAATCAATGAGAATTAAAAGAAACATGAAGTGTTAACGGACCGGCACAATCTTGATGGCGCCTGCGAATGCCTCGTCCACGGGCAGCCGTTTGAACCCGTGGTGCGTGATTTCGTGGCGGTTCCGTTGGGGCGCCTTCTTAGAAAGAACGCCGCAGAAAGAGCAGGAGTAGCCGCGAGTCCTTAGATGGCTGGTTAGGTGATCTTTACGCTCTTTCCAGTTGGCAGCGTCGAAGCCGCAGATCGCGCACGCCGTCTGAATGGAGGAGAAAGCAATGAAAAAAGAATGAGAAACCTAAAAAATCGCTACGTACCACCATTTCTTTCGGCTCCTCCACGGGAAATTCGGCCGCATTCGGCGACGGATTGACGGTCGGGACTTCGGCCGCCCGGTTAGCCGACGGCTGCACTTGAAATTCGTTCTCGGGAGACAAACGAGTGTTCGCAACGGAGACGGCCAGCTGCATCGGAGAGTCGGGGTTCTCGTCGTCGTCGTCGCTGAGCTCGATGACGTCAAGCAGCGCCTGCTCCCGCTTGACGGCGACCTCCTTCGCTTTGGGCGGCAGGACGGGCTTTTCGACCGGGATGGCGGCAAACGGCGGTCTCTCCCGCATGTCCCACGGATTCTGAGCAAACGGATGAAAGAAAGCAACAAGAAGATTCGACTTACGATGGCCGTCGTCTGGATCTGCTCAAAGTTCTTCGCGAACACGTGCGCGTTATCGATTTCTTTCTGCAAAGAAAAGGAGGGATAAAGAGCCAAATGGGATGCTCACATCCGTCATCCGAATCGCCTCGACGCGCACGCCATCGCCCTCCTGCCGCTCGAACGAGTGCACGCGTTTCTCGTGGGCGTTCCGCTCGTCCGAAGTCGGAAAGCGGACGCCGCAGCACGAGCAGCTGAAGCCAGGTGCCGAGTGGAGGGCCTCGTGGGCGTCAGCCTTTTCCGCGCTCGTTTTCCGCACTCCGCATTCGCGGCAGGTGTGCATTCGGGTCGGGAAGTCAGTCTCCTGAAAAATGAGCATGCGGACAGGAAGAAGGAAAGAGCGAACCTTGTGCTTCAGCTCGGCCTGCCGCGCGATTGCCTGCTGAATCTCCTCGACGTTTGCGTCTCGCTGATCTTCCGGTCGCTTCGACCGCATGGCCGTGCGCTGAACGTGCTCCAGCTTGTTATCGAAGTTCTTCAGGGCACCGAGTTGTTTCTGCAATCAAATGAAATGAGTGTACTTTCTGTTTTTTTGTGTGTTCTTACCGACGTTAAGAGAATCTTCAATGTGGAGAAGAAACTGAACAGAGCATTAGGTCTTGTAGACGATTAAGCGCGAACACCTCGATCGTGAGCGGAAGGGCAAAGGGAAACGGAGCACGTTGGATTGGATGGTGGAAGATTGGAGTGAAGAGTGGGAGGAAAGTAATTGTGATCGCACCCGTTGATTCAGAATCACAGAAAGCGCCTTTTAGCTCATCTTATGTTTAATTTCGCAAAAACCGCAAAAGTCGCTCGTCGCCTCGGATGGCGTGACGACCATAACCGAACGGAACGAGCGCGGAACGCTACCGAAAACAACGAGCAGATGCCTCTTTTGTGGTGAACTACTTTCGGACTCGGTTTCGGCCATTCAGCGAGAAAGATCCCAAAAGTTGGCGAACAACCCCGCGAAAAATAGTGAAATGCGGCGAGAAAGGTGGCCGTTCTCATCCTTCACTCGATTGCGCAAAAAGAGAGTGTGGACGTAGAAGAGTGCTTGGGAATGGGAATGTCAACGGTCGAAGGGCAAGCAAGGTCACGATGCGCCCAAAGAATGCAATCAACAACCAGCTTTCCCAAACGGCGCAACTGCAATCACCAAACACGGCGCTTGGCGATCGCTTGACCTAAGCGAGTCATGCGGACATGTACAACGGGAAGTTGGGCCGGCCGCCGCGGCCGTTTTGGGGAGGAGTACACGAAAGCAAGGAACGTCGTTTGCACTCGTCATTACATTCATACGCGTGTTCTGCCAGAAAAACTCCCGTTAAAAAAACGACCAACTAATCGAGATCTTCGGCGTTTTTGCACTCGTAAGTGTCCGCCACCTGATCGGCAAAAAAGCGGCCATGTGCAGGTGAGCAACAAGCGGTCGTCGAAAGGTGAGCCAAAAAAGCGTAAATAATTACCGGCAGATCTAAATCAGTCACATGTCATAAACAGCATCTCAGAATCAAATCAGCGATTTCTTTGATTGCAGCCGTCAAGGCTTCCAACTGCTTTTATGTTGCTCGACCGAACAGAGCAAGGATCCACACAAATACACCCTCTTACCCGTTCTTATCGAATGTTTCCATTTGGCGTCCGAATGGCAATAAAACTCGTCGTTTGCTGGTTTTGCCCGCTCATTGCACGACTTTGCGGCCTACTCACTTGATTGTGTATGAACGGAAGGGGTGCCAAAGGAGAAGAGTGGCCGGAACGCCTTCACCATCTTCTGCTTCTTGGAAGGCGGCTGCGAGTCGCGCACAATGCTGTCCATGCAGCGCCCGGTCACTTCTAAAAAGAATTCACTGACTCGAGTGCGTTTTTTGCTGCTCCTGGCCTCCGGCCGGCCCACGAGCGCGAGGTCCGCCCGTCTCCATCTGCTCATTGCTGGAAGGAGCGGCCGGACGGAATGTTTTTGGGAATTCTGCTGACATCTCGCCTGCTTTCTTTCACCTGGCCCCAGCTCGAGCACTCGTGGATCGATCGTCCCGCCGAAAGACGGGAATCCCCGACCGATCGCACGCAGATAAGCAGGGCGCTCGTTTGCCACCGTTGTTCGCTGGTTCTTCGCTCGCAAATCTGCAAGTAAATCAGGAAGCGGCCGGTGGACTTGTGGAGGGGTCGAAAAACGGAGCTGAAATGCGGGCAAAAACCACTAGCGGCAGAGGATACTCGAAAAAGGCTGAAACTATCAATCGTGTTCACCGTTTTCCGCCCGCGCGCGCTCACACCTTCAAGCAGCATTTTCTATTTTCTCGCACACTTTGTACTTGCTCGCTGGCCTGTTCCAATCAAAATCAAAGGCTGACGTGGCTTACGGGTAGACAACAAACACTCAAACTTGCTACAGACTTCCACCGTTCTAGTCACCTTCCGGCTGCTCAATAGCGGTCGCTAGTCGGTAGTTGAAGCGAGCTGGAGGAAAGCTTACGATTAACTGACGCCCAGAAAACTGCGCAAAAGCCCGTATCGAAAACGCTCAAATCTCATTGCTCAGCCACTGCATCAAATGACCGTTTTACGCTTACCAGCGTGAGACGGCGCTTTGCGCCGTCCCAGCTGGGGGTGTCGTTAGACTGGTGGGTACCGAGTGCATTCGTCGACTTTGTTCGATAACCGAGTGCTCACTGGGACGGTAGAACGGTTGGTCGCGCTTCACTAACGTTTGGATTTAATTGAAACACGGCGGATGGGCAGTTTCTGGACAAAGACTGCCTACTTACTCCCTTCTGCTCATATGGGCGCAAGAAGAACGAAGGCGAACAGTAAAAGTCGCTTTACAAACGCGGGTTTTGGTCATGACTGTGCGCAGAACGTTTTTAAACATTTGCGAACGGTGCCGAACAGTCTGTTTGGATCCCAGCAAGCGGAAAAAGTGAATGCTGGTTGCGGCGCCCAAAGAAACCGACCGCAAAGCTGGAGTGCAGGCCCCCACTATAAAACGATCCATTACTCCTCGGCAACCAATTGTCTGAAAAATCTGAAACGGTGGCAAGAAGGGCAACTACGTGCTCGACATTTCTGCCAAGTTTCAGAAGAATCCGTCCACTCATACCCAATCCCGCCCGCTTTTTAGGCTTTTTAAGGGAGTCGGTTCGCGTAAGCCGCAGTGGCCAAGTGGGCCAAAAACGACAACAAACTGCACATCACTGAAAAGCCCGCATTCTGCGCTTTTGAATAAGTCTACATACGCACCTATACGCCAGACAGTCAGTGAGACCGGCAAGATCGAAAGTCGCAGAAGTTTTTCAACCCGACACAAAATTTTCGGTCGAATTGTGCGCCTTGAAATCGACGTCCAACCAAGACAAACGTGGGGTCAAAAGATGCGCAAGGCCTTTTTCTAGGTGGGGTTTGTTCACTTTTTTGAAAAAAAAATCTGCGCGTGGAGAACGGCGCCTCCGAATGTGGACCTCTTCGATTTTCCACCCCGACTTTTCGGCTTTGAACGGTCACAACTTTCTTCAAGAACATTTCCTAATGATGGCATCAACAGATAAGATGTTCCTCGTTCCAAGGTGCATCTTTTTGTCCACGGGGCGGGTGAATTTGGCCGTGCGTGAAAAACGTTACGGCGCGGAACGTCGGCACGGAACGTTGAACGTGCCCGCCGGCGGTCGAAATGCACATTTTCGGACTTCGCGCATACGACTTTCTCTAGCCAGAAAAAATTTCAGCTCGATTGGGCCAACGGCTAAAAAGTTGAGGTGCGGTTTGTGACGAACAGACTCACCGGTTAGCGCCGTTTACGGGGGGATCGTCCTTGGCACTACGGCCATCAAGCAGCTGGGCTACACTCTGAGCGAGCCGAACGGCAGTAAAGCGCCCACCCAAACGAAACCGCTGAACGCGAAGTCGCTCGCCGTCACGCTCTCCATGCGGATCGTCCAGAGCAACGAGCTCAACGCCAAGCCCAACTCCAAACCGAACCCGCTCGCGCATCGTCCGCGCACGTTCTACTCGCGCACGCACCCGCACTCCAAGCGCTCCGCTCGCTGCCCGCCGACGAAGCACGAGCAGAACCGCCAGCAAAGCGCCACTCAGGAAACGCAAATCGAAGCTCAGCAGCCGAACGCACCGGCCATCAAGCACGTCGCTCCGAACCGAAAGAACCGCGTCTTCTGGAACAGCGCGTTCACCGGCGGCCGCCCGAAGGCCAACCTCAAGCAACACACGTCCCCAGTCAAGCGTCGGGACGCCGCTCCGTAGTGGTGGGGGGTGTAAGCGCCCTCCCATGCAAATCCCACTCGCCCGCTCGCTCTCGTCCCCCGCTCGCCCCCCAACCAGTCAGTCCTGCTCCGCGCCGGTCTCGCCAAGCGGTCGGTCACCGCCTCTCGCTCTCTCGCCCTCGGGATCGGCTCCCGCTCGGCCCTCGGCTCCACGCCACCCTCCAAGCCCGCCTACGGACGGCAACGCACGGATAGGTAAACCCACGGTAATCCCCTTCTTTCCTCTTTGTCTCTCTCTTGTTCACTCAATAAACTCCTCTCTAATCCCCTTTCGGCGTGTTCCAGAACTCAAGGGCAGCACGTGAGCTCCCAATTGGCTAGCTGGTTGTGAGCGCGAAAGGAGGCCAGACAGAGGAAAGCTTCCGTTCTCTGATCATTAGCCACCCAACCGCTTTCAGTTTGCGAAGCTTTTAAAGTGTTTTCTTTCACTCGACGCATCCATCCCATCAATTCAATTCTAGCTGTCCGACATTGAGTTCTTTTATTTTTTCCGACGTTTTGCGTTAAACCTCGCAAAAAACGGTGTCCCAATCCTAAAAACATTCGTCGCCAACACCCCTTGTGACGCCGACGCGTGGATTCGAGCGGAAAGCTTTTCGATTTGGTGAAACGTTTGCCTGCGTCTCGCTGGCCGCGGGAGTCGCCGCCGCAAGAGATAGCGCTGATATTTCGGGTTGGAAGAGCGCATCGCCGCGTTCGTTCGACCGTTGCAATGGCGTTGAACATCGCGTCGTCCCTTGCGTCGGAAAGCGCGCCCCGATCGTTGCGCAAAGCCGACCGCAACGTGATCAAGAGCTCGTCCTCGTGGAGTTCGACCAAAATTCGGTGAGTCGTCTATTATTCATTGTTTACATTTGTGCTCAAACATGAGTTTTTTGTTTGTTTGGACGGCAGGCTTCTTAACTACTTGCAAAACGGAGTTTCATTGTTTTTACAAGGCCGCATCAACTCGCATTTTTCGGCTGGTTCTCATCGACCGATCGACTGAACCCAAAAAATAGCTACAAACTTGTGGGCAACTTGTTTCTTCTGCTTTAAATAGCGAAAAGAAGAACGATTCGTGGATAGAAAAAAGGAGAACACTGCTGAATCATTTCCTTGTTGCAGATCGTACGTACACGTACACGACTGGTCTATTAGCGGGTTCCAGAAAGGCGCAGATAGCCGCTATTTGGAGGCTTCTGTCACGGTCCCATACAACGTGAGTGCCCGCAATGAGCATTATTTTTTCATCCTTTTCAGCTGCCAAATGGACTTCTCGAGCAGCGCCCCTCGCTCGTGTTCCAAATCAGACTGCATCCCCAAGGGAACAAGGAGTCGAACAAGAACTTCTGCTTCTTTCAAGTACGTCTACCACTTTGTGCTTTCGTTCAGCGTCCGTTTAGATCTTTCCGATGGACAATCTGAACGGATTCAAGGCGAAATTTCGCGTGTTCAATTCGAAGAATGAGGAGATCGACACTACGGTCTGCGCGGGCACTCAGCAACTGAAGGGGTATTTCGAGTACGTCCGGCGCGATGCCCTGCTCAAGGACATCGCGGAGGACGACAAGCTGCGAGTTCAAGTGCATATTTCGGCTTTCACGGACATTTCCACTCGCAGCGGCACAATCTCGAACGACTCGCCGGAAGCGATCAAGCAGGACGACGTGAGGGCCGTACAACAGAGAAATAGGATTAATGCGCGCGTTTGTAGGTTACTCATGATCTGGAGCGAACCTTCGATGACGAGCGCTTCTCCGACTTCCGCATCATCTGCGGCGAGGGCATGAACCAGCGAGTGTTCCATGTGCATCGCGTGATCCTCTCCGCACGCAGCCGATACTTCAGCGCCCTCCTCGCTCCGCACACGTGAGTTCTCTCCCGTCTGCTGTCGAATGACCAGTGTGCGTTCAGTAAGGAGTCCGAAGAGGGCAAACTGGAGCTGCCGGATGTCGACTACGAGACCTTCAACGAGCTCCTTCTGTTCCTCTACACCGGGCAAGCGCCCGCCATAAACAAGCAGAAGGTCACCATGGCTGCGGAGATTCTCGGCCTCGCCGACCGCTTCCAAATGAGCATGCTCAAGGAAATGGCGGCGAAGATCCTCCGGCAGACGATGAAGAACGAGAACGTGTGCAAGACGCTCGTGATAGCCGATATGCACTCTGCGAACGAGCTGAAGGATGCCGCTCTCGAGTTTGTCTGGCAGAATTTGTTGGCTCTGATCAAAGCGACTTCTTTTCGTCGTTGTAATGAGTGATTTCTTTCGTTTAGACGCCCGAGTGGGAGAGGATCCTCACGAAACACCCGCGGCTCGTGAGCGAAGTCTTGATGTCACCGTCGGCCACTGCCGAGCTCAACCGTTCGTTTCCACCCTCGGATGGCCACTAATCTCTGCTGCTTCCAGGATTCGAGATTCCGATCCCCGCAAAACGGACGCGCAACTCGTGACCTTCCCTTCCCCTAGTAATCTCACTCACCCTGTTTTCGTTTAATGTGATTTTGCATGAAAAAAATAAAGTTACTTAGAAAAAAGAGCAAAAGGCAACACCTGTTGATGTCAACGAAAGTAAGTTGTCCGTTCACTATTTTCACGTACTTTCTGCCCATCCGCCTCGTGCGGCCCGTTGTGCGGTGGGTACAAAATACGGTGAACGCGTATCTCTACGCTTGTTCGCGGCCGTCCACCCGCCCGATTGATCGCCACTCGGAGGCGGCCCGGTGATCAGTGGCCGTTTGCGGACATTCAAGTCGGCAGCATTTCTTCCACGTTTCTTTCCTTCCGTCCACTCGTCTCAGATTTTCACGTTGCTCGTCCGCAACTCATGACCGCTTGCAGCAATTGTGGAACTTTACCGACATTCCCTCACGTTCACCGCCTTCATTCACAACAAGAAGGGATTGAAGTCGGCCGCTACGGAACGAAACGGTCGGTCACTTGCTTCGTTTGCATTGACTGATGCACGTGCAAGGGGATTTTTGTCGCATGTTCGCCGTCGACATCCGAAGGTGACAGTCGAGTAATGTCACCTGCTGATCTCTGCGAACAGAACACAACAAACAGCACAGGGCACTCCCGCAGCTGTTTCAGTTTACCAAAGCAGCAGCAATTCGACGACCTGATCGATTTGGTGGAAGCTTCCTATCGGCTGAGAGCGGCTAAATGCCCACAGGCGGAAAACTCTCGTGTTGGTCAATTGTGAGGGTTTTTGGGCGTTCCACCTGGCAGTGCTCTTGCTTGCCATATCGATCGACTCACAATGTGATCAAGCTTTCCAAGGGGAAGCTTTCGTCGTCAACGAATCGGCTTGCAGTCGGAAGGGAGGTTAGACGAGGGCCCGTTTCACGTTCATCCCACCTCTCAAATCGCAGGCAGGAGTTGCGGTAATTGGGCGGCAGCGTGAGAGGAAGAAACCGAATAGATGAATCCGTGCGGGAGATCGTCCTCCCTGCACTCGCAAAAACTTCACAGACAAATGAATACGCTTCGGTTGACTACCGCCTACCAGCGTTCTGATCGACGGCCAACTGGAGGTGCCGAGCGGCGGCGGACAACGCGAACTGAATATGGAAAACCGTAATGCCGATGTCCACGGGCACAACCGAGTTGACGGTGTTGGACGGATTCTAGCGGTTTTCTTTTTAATTCAATCCACTAAATCATTCAATGGAAGCTCTCAGTCTCGAAAAGCTGTCGCCGGTGTGAAAGAGAAGAGGCGAGTGTATGTTCTTGTTTTGTTGTGCTTTGGGCGGGGCATCGATATTCCATCCACGTCAAACAAACGGCCCGCGATCACAACTCGCCGTTTTCAAGGACAGTCGGCGTGTTGCATCGAGTTTCTGCGGACTAGCGACGAGGAGGTGAGAACGACTAGCGGAAAGTTTGTGAACGTCCCCGATCTATCGATTACCACTCGAATTGACAGCGAAAAGCAATTGTTCTTTCGACGAGTGAATGAATGCGTCCGCTCGGCCTCACCAAACGGAAATCCTGACGACGAGCCGCCCGCTAGATGAACAGCGAACAGAGCAAAGAAGTCGAAAGCAATCGACAATCACTCGGCTGCTCTCCGCCGTTGCACTACTCGAACGACTCGAGACGATGGAGCCGGACAAGACGCCCAACAAGAACACGAACGAGCACACTCGCTTCTTCTTCCGCCTCGCCTCCCACCGGAAGCTTTCAGCTGTTTGTTCGGGATCTCACGAGCATTCATGGTCGGCAAGCTTGAATCGAATTGACGGGATGGATGCGGCGAGAAGAGGAGGCAATCCGGCGGCTGCACGGACTGATCGAAGAACGGAAGCTTCCTTTTTTGACATCCCATCGCGGCTGCAATCAGCTAACGGAAAGTAGAAGTGGATAGGATGAAACTCGAATACCGCCGAAAGCAAGCAGTTATGACCACCGACCGTCGTCGACCTGACCGGGGTGTCATTGTGCCTGGTGCACCGATCGCCGCTTGTTGTTTCGGTCGGTCGGTTGGTTGACGAATTGCGATAGGTAGTCGCACGGAGATCGTCGCCTTCTGTCTGCCTTTGCCGTCCTCTCGCTCGCCCGGCCGGTCGGCGGGCACTCTTCCACTGCGTGTCTCGTGTGAAAAAGTGTATGCGTTTTCTTCGTGCGGATGGCTGCTTTGGATTCACCTGATCTTTCCACTTTGCACGCAACGTCCTCGCAATGCAATTCATTGACGGGCTTTTGACTACCAACAACGCGCCTTTGCGGCGATCCCGCTCATTATTCCTTTTTATTTATTTATTTTGTGGTTGTTTTTGCTTGGGCTTAACAGCCTGTAAACCTAAAGCGTTATCCGAGGGCAGAATAGAAAAGAATTGCTCCTTAGGGAGCGGTTGGACTCCCTTGTTCCTTACACTGTTCTTTCCACGTGAACCCGCTTCTCTTCCCGTTCAGACCACGAGCCGACGTTCCAACGTTCCGTTCTTGCAACTTGTTTATTATTTTTCTTCGTTGTCTTAAATAAACGGGCGGAGGCCTGGCCGGGAGAAAGCGGAGGCGATGAGTCACTTCGGCTGGAGAGCGGGCGGCGGCTCGAACAGGAAGCCGCAACGGATTTCGCCCATCATTTGAAGTCGGTAGAGAAACATCATGTACTGGTCAAACGTGAGTGTCGTCTCCTGGCAGCAGAATGCGTTCGCGCAGCAGCATGCAAAAACGCCTAAAAGCGGAAGAGTGAACAAAAAAGGACGAACTTCTTCCAACTGACCGCAATCCACCATGTTCTGCTGCACGGGGCTGTTCTGAAAGCAGTTGGTGTGAATCAAAAGAAAGAAACGAACGAACCACACAAACGGTGAGAAAATCCTTGCAGTAGTCGGAAATCTTCAGCTTGTCTTTCGCCTCCTCCTCGATCACTTTTCTAAACAACGAAAACGTAAGAAACCCAAAAAAAAGAGACTCACTTTACGCAATTCGCGTACAGCCGCGCGAATGTTTCCGCCTGCTTCTTGTCCTCGAACTGCAGCGAGTCGTAGTAGAAGATGGTTTGGCGATTCATGGCGACGACCACCATCGACCAGTGGTTTCCTGAAAGGAGCAGTGGAAGAAGGAAACGAGTGGGAACAAACCGTGGTGGATGGGCACCAGGAGGATATCGTGTTGGAAGAGATTTACCTTCCGGAACCACCGCTTCACGCCTTCGTACCCGTGCTTGCGCATCTGCGCGTAGAAGAACGTGTTAAATGCGTAGATCTGAACGGAAGACGGGAGAAATGAATAAAAATCGAAAAACTCACCCGCTCGAGTCCCTTCCGCCGACTTCGCTCGACGATCAGCTCCAGATAAGCAGAGATGATCGTGTCGTTTAGCCAGCGGTTGTTGGTGAGCGTTCGGAGGTCCGTCTGCGTGACCGAAATGCCACCGCACTGGCTGAGAGTCCCCTGGGCGTGAGTCGGAGAGAAGGCGACTTTCAGCGTTTTCAGAATTGTGCTATCAAAGACTTAAAAAATGCGTACAAAAGAAATGAAGTTTAGCTTCCGCCATCCGAATTCTCGAAAGCTCGTGCTCGGCAGCTCGCTTAACGTCCTCTCCTCCGAACTTCTTCTTCACCACACTCACCGCCTCCTCGTAGTTGGTCGCCTCGCGATCAACAGCCTCCCTTGCGAGCCCCGAAAGGAGGAATCGCAGCCGGGCGTATTTCAGGCCGTCCGTCAGCTTCGGCTCCAAGTCGAAGTGATCTTCCAACCGGCGGTGCCAGCGGCTGAAAAGCGCACCGCCGACTCCACTGAAGGGCGGGAGGGCACTCCATTCGGCCTCCCAACTACCGACCTCCGCCGATTCTTCCGCCCAACTCTCCGCCTCGCTCTTCGATCCTCCGGGCCGATCGCCTGCCTTGCCGGTCATCTCGTCGACGTGGCCGTTCATCACAAAGAGAGGGGAGGGAGGTTGGTAACGGAACCCACCAGCACAATAAATCGGCTGTCGGTGTGGATTCCGGAGGGGAGAGGAGAGAGGGGGAAGGGAGGGAGGGAAGTTGTAACAGCAACTCACCGGCACGGTTAATCGGCCGTCAGTGTGAGTGCTGGGAGGGACGAACGAGAGGAACGGACGAGCAAAACCACACAAAACAAATAACAGACCGCACGAGCAGGCAGAAGAGACCTCGAGTTGCGCGATCCCGACCGCCCGTCGTTCCGCGATCACTTCCGAATGGCTCGTGCTCGCGTCACTCTTCCGTCCGTTCGTCCTTCCGCGTCCGACAACTTCCGGCCGTCCGCACGTCCATTTGGCCGTCCATTAGCGCCCCGCTCAGCCGGCCGCGAGTCCATTCCGCCGGCCGCCCACGGGCGTTCGCTAATCGGCGGCTTCGTTCGCGGATCCATTAGCCGCCGCCGCCGCCGCAAAGTGCATTCCGCAGCACGATCGGAGCACGACTGACACACAAATCGCGCACAACTCACCTTCTCGGCGGTTCATCGACCGTATTCGCCTTGCTCGACGAGTTCCGGCGGAGGGCGTTGAGAGAGAAATGCGCGCAAAAACGATTAGAAGTGGGGCACGAGCGGATAGCCGGTACACGGGCATCAAGACACGAGGAATTGCGCATCTTGACCTTCTTGCACCGCCTGGTCGCCCGCAGAGAACCTCCATCACGTCCACGAAAGCCCGCTCTTCGCCCGCTCGACTGACAGCAAGTTGTAGGACACGCAAGACGAAGAGTGGGAGAATTTCACTCTCCTGCCGCACACCGGGCAGAACCGACCGGTTCCCTGCATTTTGGCATTTCGCTTCCCTTGCGTCCACTGATAACCAGTCAAACTTCCACCCTGAAGTCGCTGCGCTGGCGACGATCATCAGCTCTCGTCGGTAGCATGATGCGCTGACAGTCGCGGCGACAGAAGCGATGACGTCGCCGCGGATAACGACCTGCTTTGAGACTGGACCGACCAAACAGAGTGGGATGACAAACGCTCTTGAGGGGACGGTCATCGCCGAGGGTGGGGCAAAGGGGAACGATCACCACACGAGCGGGGCGGCTCGTTGCCCGCCACCACCTGGTCGCTTCCGCTGGATGGAAATCCTCGTCGCCGCTCGCCAGCAGGCCTTTGTACGGCGGGCTCGGGGTGGATCTGCGGCAGTATGCACCAGCGGGCGGACGAGAGCGGCCAGCCGCCAGGGCCACGTGGGCCCGACGAAGACCCCAACGCTTCCCAATATCGCTCCAGTAAGCTGACAGATGCCTGCCGGGCTCACATGACCTGCAATGCGCTCACTACGAGTCGAACGCCCGGTTGTGAAAGCGACTGACATACAAAAATCGAGACAAAAAATGTGGCGATCAACATTCGAATGCGGCTGATCATCTTGCAGCTGCTTTTGTCACAAGACAGCGTTTTCGAAAGCTGAGGCGACTCAACAGCTTGCACTCCTTGTAATTGAACAGTGTTAGCGGCGGACACAAAAAACAGCGCTCCGTAACGATATGTTTCTGGCTGATCGCCAGAAAGTCGCTCGGACGCTGAGCTCCTTAATAGCCCTTCTAGCAACGGATCGCAATTATCTGTGTCGCGGCTGGAAGCTGATCAAACAAGCAGACTCTTCAAGCGCGCGATGCGTTTGTTTGCGAGCGAACGAAGGCCGCTCCAGTTCATGAATAAGGCTGATAGCGTGCTCAGCGATGCCTCTCCAACTCAAGCGGTGAATTTTCTGTTTTCGGATTGGCTGATGTGATGCCTCTGGAAGAACAACGAAGACGCCATTTACTCATAGAGGCCTTCTTTTGCGCACGTCAACGAAGACCACGGAAGCTGACATCGCTTTAATGGGAACCGTTTTCAACAACGACAGCACGTACGGGTGAGTTCATTATTTTCGTATCTCTATTCTTCACCATCGGGCGCTCTCCGGATGATCACATAACACGAAACACCATGCGATGCGCTCACTTCGAGGTCAAAATGGAGCGTCCAAGAAGGATACGTCGCAGAGGTTAAAGCAGATTCTTTCGTTTGACCTGGAGCATGAAGAAGCAAGTCAGCGCTCGGCAGCCCAGTGTGCCTGTGCAGACGAAAAAGCCGAGACGGCGATCGCCCTGAAGTGGCTATTTCTGTTTGTTGAAACATGGCCGTATATCGGAAGGAATAAAAAGCGGCCGAATCAGTCATCGATTGTCCCAAGCCCCAAACAAGGATCTCCAAAGCAAGAGGTGCTCTTGGTTTGCCGCGACCCAAAAGCTGTCACCGTTCTAAAAAAGATGGTCTGCATGCCATCTCTCATTTGCCCTGCCGAGGCGGTTTCGCCTTATGATCCAGCCCACATTTCCGTATTCGGTTGCGCTTATTTATGACGGATGGATGGGCGGCCAACTGCAGCACTCGTATGCCTTAATTCCTTTCTTTGCAGCCCGATGCGACGCCCTTCAGACGCGTTTCCAAAACTTCGGTATGTTGGTGCTGGACGTGCTCGAGCGATTCGTTCTGAGGCAGGGCGGCAGAGCGCGGCGACACGGAGTTGATCGAGCACGCTACGGTCGAACGGCCGCTCAACACGCCCCCGATTAAACGGTCAGTCGCTCGCGTCATCTGTCGTGCCCGGCTGGTTCAGGATGATGTGTCCGGCACGGATTTTGCAGTGTTTTCGATATGGCTCCCAGCTTATGGCCGGCTCCTTCCGTGGACAACAAGCCAACTGGCAGTCACCTGTCTTGTTTGCTCGCTTCTTTCTTCTGCAAACGCCCAGAGACTTCGCAGCCCGGTTCCCATACGCAAAGAATGCATGCAGTTTATAAGGAACAGACAGAGAAGGCCCATTAAACGGCAGAAGTGGTCGGAAGCGGTTGAAGATGCGGTGACCTTGCAGTTCGCGACTGGGCGTGACAATCAGCTGCCTTCGGCTTGTTATACGCCATCTTTCCGCCTTTCTACGCTATCCCAGCTTGCCGGGCGCTAAGTGAAGCAGGGGAACAGATGTGCAGCTGGCCAGGCCCAGCCCGCTATTATGTTCTGTGTAAAAGACAGGTGCACGCGCGAGTTTTTTTGAGCAGCAGGACGCGGCCGTCCGCATGGCTCAATCGAACGAATTGGCCGTCAGCACTTTTGTTCAGGCGTTCACTTTGCGGCGTTTACCATCCAGTTCCGCATTTCGCCACACACCGCAATTTCTTCTTAAAGGAAGCTTTGCGCAGTTCCCTTTGGCATGAGCATCTTCAATCAGCCCGCCACCCCGCTACGTCACCGAAAGCTTTCAAAAGCAAGTGTGGCCCGAATGCGCTTAAGGCACGTACTGGTTCCTCCATTACCAGACGTCATCCAGTTCGCTGACATTTCATTGCCGAGCAGAAGAACGAAAAAGCGGGCGGGCAAGAGCCGGTTGCTCCTTCCCTTATTCGCACAACAAAGGAGATTCCCTAAAGCTCCGTTACCCCGTTTCGCAACTGCTCAACAAACACGCAGCTCTTTATGTTCCACTTTAAAAGCGCGAAGTTTTTTTTATTCTTTATTAATGCATTGAAGTGTTTATCTTCAAATTACTGCCTTCGCTTGTAGCGCGTAATCTGAAGTTTGAAATCTCAAAAGCTGTTGACTTTTAGGTTTCCTGGATTGCCGCCGTATCGTCGCGATGCAGTTGCGTTGAACGCCAATCGCCACCGACGCACGGCAGCACTCGTCAAGCTCCGACTCGCTGGCCTGCGGAGGCCGTACTATCACCGGAGGTGCACGGGATACGTCAGTTTCACACCGCATCTTGACCCGATCTCGGTGAGCCGACAAACGGCTGATCGCATCTGTGAGGGAACAGGCCGCAAAACGGCGATTAGCGCGTGCAGCTCACCAGTCGTTTCACCGACGGGGGAAACAAACGGCGGCACGACCTGCTTGTGCATGACAGCCCGTTCCCAGACCTGATAACGCTGCAATGATGAAGCGCCATCCCGCAGGTCGCTCCTTGTGAAAGAGGCGAAGTGCTCCAGCGTCGGTCGCCCGCCTCTAATGCCCGACGACAGCCGCATTCGAGCGGTCACCCCGTCTACGGTGAGATTTTCTTGGCGAGAGCGCATCACCGACTTCCCCACGAACTGCTCGATACCCGAGCGGTGGACCAGAGCCCCCGGAAGGTGCAGCCGCGAGCGCTATAAGCCAACTCCAGCGGCCGCTCGACTATCTTCTCAACGCACACTAGCAAACCAAAACCACAAGCAGACAAAACAATTAAAATAGAGGCGAAGAACAGGTGCGGACTCCGGCGTCTCCGGTAAGGGCAGCTCCGACTGGAGGCGACATATGATTGGAAGAACGTTTGCGGGCGAAAGTTTTGCGGTGGCCTCCATCTTTGGGTACGATGGAGACCGTCTTTTCTCTGAATTGTGATTCCCAGTAGTAAAATGCTCGTTCTCTTTCGGATACAGCCGCCGTGGCAGTTCGGCGATCTCTCCACAAACCTGCTCGCGTCGTCAATAAAAGTGAAAAGTCAGCAATCATTCTATGCATGGCTAATGCACCATTGATGACCGGTTGAACCAATGAAGGCCGCGCTTCCACGTCATTCGTATCTTGGCTGCCATCATTGATTCGCGGCTTCTACGGGCGTTGCTCGCGTTCGTCCGGCTCGCCGCAAGCTTTCGCTCTGCCTCGATCGACCGCAAGTCGCCTGTCATCGCCAGCGGTTCGGGTCCCCGCCGTCAGTCAACTGACTGATGATGTTACTACCGCCACTTTCGAGGCTAAACGGCCACCCGCGTCGCCTCCCCCGTCGCTCGGGCCATCCAGCCAGGCGAGCCTCAACGCGATCGGACAGGATCCTTCGCATGGACGGCCGACGACGCCGACAGCTTCGCTTATGGCGAGACAGGCGGGAGACCGGACCCGTCGCAACAGATCACGAATAGCTGCCTGACTGGCTGCAGACGTCCTCCGACTGGACGATGGCGGAAATAAACAACGAAGGACGGATCTGGTCTGGCCTGGTAGAATCCATACCGCCAACCAGAAGACGCGGTGTACATGGAGCAGCCAGCGGGTTCCGGAAGCTTATAGCGGACGCACGGCCGTTCCGCTTTCCTGAAAGCGAAGGATTGGAAGCGGTAAACGACGTTGCCAAATGAAGCGAATCTGAGCAGGCACGATTCAAACAAAACAGGCGGAAAGCCGAATTAACAATACCTAAAAGAATGGTTATCATTCATCACTGACTTTTTGCCGCCGAATTTACACCGAAAAATACGCGCTAATCGCGTTTGTAAAGAATAAAACAAGTAACAAACAATCGAGTTGAAACAAAAATTTCGCGAAGTCCCAGCCGAAAGCTGTAAGCGATTTGCTGCTCGACCGGCAGAAGAAAAAGAGGCTGTTGAGAATTCAAAAACGAACGAGGTAGGTGGATTTGCAGCAGAACGCCGGAAAGCGGGATGCAACTGAAATTCGCGCTGCTCTCTTCAACGGAAGAAGCCAAAGAAGCAGGGCCGTTTGAGGCGATAGCGGCCGGCTGATAAGGGCGTCCGCTAAGCGCGCGCAAGGCGACAGCAGGCAGCGCGCCGCAATCGATTGGCGGAGGGCAGAGAGCGGACTTTCAAGCCAGCGGGTCGTCTTCCCTTCACGCTCGTTAAGTGCCAATGCGAGCCGGCAGTGACGGCAAAGTGTTCCGAGTTGATTCCAGAAGCGGGCAGACGTGTTTTCTTCTTTTTTCGCTGAAGCTTTCACGCAAAACACCGAATGTTTAGCGAGAAGCAACGATCAACAGCCAACGTAACGATAAAAACAAGCAGGCCAGTCGAGGGTAAGCACTTCGGGCAGTAGAGTTATCAACTGGCTACTTCAGACCCGCACGCTACTCGCCGACTCGGCCAAATGTGACAACTGACTTGTCCGCCTCTCCGCCTTAACCCGCTCTGCCATCACCCCCGGCAGTCAAGTCACCCAACTCGCTGGGCAATCTCCAGTGCGGCTTCCTTGCTCCCCCCTTCCAAACTAACAAGTGCAATTAAATATTGTCATCCTTCTGCGCCAATGGAAAGTTTGGCTTTTACCTTGTTCGCCGCGCAAGTTCATTCTAGTGCCCAATGAGAAAGCCAATCCTGGCTACCTTGTTTTGAAGCAATTCCTGCTGTTCTTTGATCCCGACCCGTCAGTATAAGGAAATCATCACTTCGCCAGCATTCGAAGAAAGGAGCATAGAGAACAACAATCAAGGAATTTAATGACGGGAAGGAGCGATCATCGCGTTTGGCGAACTGGGATCCGGTACGATGGCGCTTCATCGCGATTGAGCAGACAGGCTCGCAAATCTCTATGGCGGTATCAGAAGGCACTCCAGACTGTTAGGCGTTGAAACGAAACAGAACCGAACAATGAGTTCGCCGACACGCCGGGCAGAACAACGTTATCATCCGGCATTCCACTGCCTTCGCCTCTGCAACCTTCAAACCAAAACCGCACGTGTTTGTGGTGCGCTTAAACGACTTCGGTTTCATTAGAAACACCCGCAGCTTTCTGATCAATATTGGTACTCATTCTGACATGGATAGTCGCGAAGTGTGGCACTTTTATGCATTAATTTTAAATGGACGACTTCTTCTGTGTAGTTACTTAGCATCTTAGATTAACGGAGGTTGCTGTACCTCGTAGACGAAAGTTACTGTTTAATAATACCAGTATGGTACAAATTCGCATATTGTTGTAAACAGCAATATCGATGTGTTGCGGCCAAGAAAACGCGAAGGAAAAGTCATTCTGCAACTGGATTGAGCGGATTGCAAATGATCATTGCAAGGTTACAGCAGTCCAAAACGTCTTATCCAACAATCACTTAATTGACTGAACAGGTTTCAATCTTTCGAGTCAGTGGAGGCCGAACGCGAAAATCCCGCTTTGAGTTGGCGGGCACTCTTCAGACCGCAAAATGCTACGGTTGCACTTCCACGGGCGCCTGCCCGGTGTGCGCAACAACGACGGCAACGTCGCCTGTCTTTACATGCGATGTCAAACCATTTGTTCCCAGTCAGGGGTGAGGGCCGCGATGGATAGAGAGATCTCGCCTGTCCGTTGTAGGCACCACAGCTGCCTAGGGATGCCAGTTCTCTATTTCCATGCAGCTTACCCGTGAAGGAGCAGAACTATCAAGGATCTCCTTGAAATTAGGCCGGCCATGCGTCCTGGTGGAGCAGTGGTGCGCGCGCATGCCCGCAACGATGCATTCCTGGAGCTTCGCCAGTCGAACGCCGAACTCCGAACAGAAAGCGTGATGAAAGCAAGTCCATGACAGAAAGCCCGGTTTACGACGGCAACCGCATCTCGAGAGGAACTCAAATGCGCGGATACCTTTGACCAGCCGCCCAGTTTGCTGTTCACGATCTTCCCTCAATGCGCCTCCCACGCGTATTGCAACGGATTGATATTGATGGCCATATTCGCTGCCTCCGCTCCTCGCACTCAATCATCCCTCTCGTCCTTCAGTTTCTTTCTCTGGTTATAGTTCCTACAGACTATTCAGTATTTCCGTCAACGCTCCCCAGAGTGGTCGAAGTTGTTCACGAAAAGCGTGGCAAAACTACCGGAAAGCTATCGTTGGGGTGATCGCGTGATGTTTTGCTCGCCTGCTGATCAATTGCTGCTCACCGCTTCTTTCCTGCTGGCTCCCGACCAACGCGTAGCGGCCAGATGGTGACAGAAATCAAATTCTGCCATCTTTTTGACTCGGCACGCGCTTTGCAGCCATGGAAGTCCACTTATCCAGCTCGGCCTCTCTTTGCGCTTTGCCAATCCACAGCGTACACGTCAAAGTCCGAGCATGAAAACTCGAAAGGCCGTCAGCAACGACGACACGACCCCATCCAGACCGCATCTCAGTCTCCAGCTGTATTTGTTGGTGAACCTTTAGCATTTCTGGCTGTTAAATCGAGTTTTTGATGCAACAACCAAAAGATCTACTGGGAATGACCGCGCGATCAAGCGAATCATCATTGAAGTGAAAGAAAAAACCCGAGCGATCAGTAACGTCTTCGCTGCTGTTAAACCGGATGCGGCAACCATCGTCTCGATCGTTTCGTGCATGCACTCGCAACGCCAGCTAAAGATGCCCTGCAAATAGGAGAATCCGCTGTTCGGCCATCACTTTTCGCTTTCCGCCGCTTGCAGCGAATGTTGAGATGTTACTGGGCACTCACTCACTCGCGTTCACCGCCCCCTGCGTCACGTCAGGAATGTGGATTGAAGTCGATCCTTTCGGGAATGGAACGGCCAGGCTTGTTACCCACTTGATTGCGTTGAGTCGTGCACGTGCAAGTGGATTTTACTGGCTGGTTCGCCATCGACAAATGGGACAACCCCATGCGAGCCTGATGTTCAGCTCTGCTGATCACTTCGAACAAAACAAAAAACGGCGCGGATTCGCATGCTGTTCTCGTCTGCAAGCCGCAGCGTTTGACGATACCATGCGATTTACTCGGAAGCTTTTTCTCCGCTGTTCAACGGATAAAAAGCCCGAAGGCGAGAAAGCCCTTCTGTTGATCAATTGTGAGGCTTTTTTTTTAAAACGTTCCACCTGGCAGTAGTCCTGCCTGCCCGCATGGATAAACTCGGTGCCTGATCAACTTTGCAGAGGAGGCCTCAGCCGTAGAGCAAAACAGCCTGTCGTGAAGAAGGAAAGGAAGAAGGCGAGTGCCCGTTTCTCGGTCATGCAAGCTTCCTGATCGGCAGGCGGGACCTTTCAGTGATCTAGGGCGGGCAAGAGTAAAAGAGAGCGACGAGATGGGCGGACACGTCGAAAGAGTGCCGTTCTCGACTGGCAAGGGATTGAGCAGACGAAGTGACCTTCGCTTTTGTTTGATTACCGCCTTTCAGCATTGTGATCGACCAGCCAACTGGAGGTGCCGCAGCGGCGGGCGAACGCCGAAAACGCGGACGCTCGATGGGCGTTAACGCTGCTGATTGTGAACTCGGCAGATGTCGCGAAAACGCGCATCAACAGTGGTGGACGGATTCTAGCAGTTTTCTTTCGATTCAATTCACGAAATTATCAATGGAGACTTCAGTCTGAGGGTTTTAGTAAAAGGAACGGCGAGTGAGTGTTCTTGTTTTGTTGTGTGATGAGGGTCGTAACCGCAACTCTTCAGTTCACGTCAAACAAAGCAACCAGTCAGGTCACAACTCGCCGGCTTAGAAAACAGTAAGTTTGGTAATGTTGCATCGAGTTTCTATGGACTAGCGAAAGAAGTGAGAACAACCGGCAGGAAAGCGCAACGCCAATCGTTTGCAACAACCACCACTCGAACTCGCAGCAAAAAGCAAATATTTCTTTGACGAGTGAATCAAACCTGACAGAAGGCCTCCGCAAACAGAAAGCCTGACGATCAAGCAGCAACGATGAAGGACATAAACGGAGCAACGAATCCGGAAGCAATGAACGATCACTTGACTGCTCTCCGCCGCTTCACAGCGCCGGACAACGAAAGCACGCAGCCACCAACAAACGCCCAACAAGAGCGCAAACGGGCGCGCTCGCTCTTCTTCCGCCTCGCCGCCATGCGCCAGAAGCTTTCGCTAACCCTTTTACGGGATGGCGCGAGCATTCACCGCCGGAATGCTTGAATGAATGACGGAACTGATCAGCGAGCGAGAAAGACTAAGCCGGCAGCTGCACCAGACTGAGGCAGAGGAGGGAAGCTTCCTTCTTTGATATCCCATCGCTGCTGCAATCAGCTGACGGATGAAGTTCGATCGACAAACTCGAATCCGCAAAGGGAGCCAGTGTCACGGCACCAGCGGTCGTCTACGCGCTCGGGTGCTGGTCTGTTCAGTCACCGATTGCCGCTGCCATCCACCAGTTCGGTCGGTTTCATCAGCCACTTCAATGGGCAGCACATGGTCGCCACATCCACTCTCGCCATCTTTATTCTTCCAGTAACGGCAGCCACTCTCACTCGTGTCATCAAAAAGCAGTCGCCTTCTTCATACGAATAGCTGATTTGAATGTAATGATCGTTATCGCCAATGCCTTTAGTGATTTACCGATCATTACCAACGACTCGCCCGCTTCGCAATCTCCGTTTGGTAATTATTTTCAACCGACGCAGTGCTGCAAATCGTTTCCACGGGCAGAAGCTTTCATCGCGGCAATATCCCGACCACTCAACCGCTCGCATGGGATTGAACACGTTTGTTCCAATTCGTCTGTCAGTGTGGAAGAACGGCCGGATGGTCGTCGGCAGCAAAGACAAGAAGCCGGCAGCTGGATGGAAGAACAGAGAGCAGATTCTTTGATTCCATCTATCTGTTCACTGCTTAAATGATCAGCCGTTCACCGCCGTTTGCTATCTGTCCCAGGGATTTTCCATGGAGATGGTGAAGTCAACAGACGAAGCTCGCCAGGAGGCCATGCAAGCGGAAGAACTGCTGAGTCCGACTCAGCATGTCAGGCGGCGATGGAAACGAACACCGAGAAGAAGGGAGATCACGGCCGTTTTGTGCCGTCCCCGCGGGCTTTGGCTCGGACAGTGGCAACGCGGTAACTGGACGATCGCAAGCCATGTAGGGTCTTCGACTGATGAACAACGGGATGAGATGCTGGAGAAGGTACATGACTCGAGCACGTTAAAGGGCTGATCAGCAGCAGGACGTGGGTGGAAAGGGCGCTGGAAGCTGCTTGCTCAGGGCGGAAATCCCTCCTCGCCTATTCGCCGTCGAACAGCCAGCTGGGCAGATCCGCTGCGACGGGCGATCGCTTCATCGCTTAAAGCCTTTCCGTCGGCGTCGATAACCAGCACAGCACCCTTGTATCTTGAGAGCGGGAACGCGTCGAGATCCGATGACGCGGCCATGATCATGCGCTTTGGAAGACACGCATCCATGAACGCAAACGCCGTAACCGCATCCACTGCTTCATCACGTCAGTCGGACATTTTTGTAATCAGCTCGTTCGTCGCGTAAGTCGCGATCGCGATACGCCGTAACACGTGCATCAGTGATTATCGCCGAGGACAGAACCAATGCGCGCTCGGCCGTTTCTCTTTTCTGGAAATTTCTCACACGTATCATGATTTGATCGAAGGGATATACGCCAATACATTCTTGATGTATCGTTCAGACTTTCAATGAACATGCTCAGGAGCTTGATGCTCGCTAAAACCACTTATCGGACGTAAGGCAGACGGGACTATCTGTAGTTCTCCAGGTTTGCGTAAATGTAAAGGAAAGCTACCACCTCTCTTTCTTTTCGTGTAATGGAAGAATGTGAGCGGCAAGTAACAATGATCTGACAAGCCTGTTTGTAGTCGGTTGTGGATGGCGATTTCGCTCACAGCGTTTGGAGTAGTCGGAGTTCGCGAAAGCATAGCAGAACTACCCGGAAAAAGTACGCGTAAGGTGAACGGCAGGGATTATACCTTGCACGATCGGTTGCTACTCGCCGTTTGATTCTGCTGACTTTTTCAACCACACGTGCTGGCCAGATGACAACGCCGAAGGAAAGCGTAAGTTCTCTCTGTGTCGGATGCTCTCTCTCTTAGTTCGCGTGCACGCGTACGATAAAGCGGACGGTAAACAGGGGAACGTGGAGGACAACTAAACGCCGCTTGCTGTCAGCGATATCGTTTAGCGATGTCATGACCACTTCCGGAGTCTTCTTGAATGGCCTAGTTGATCAATCGGGCCATTGGCTCTTTTCGCTGCCGCCGGCCAGTCGCGCCCCGCTGCCTGGTGAAGGTGAATCGTTCTTTAAAATGGCAAGAGGGCAGCGCGAATTGCTGAACATTGCTTTGAACGCAGATATGAAAATCACCGCCCGGAATGGAAGGCGCAACGATTGCTTCTCGTTCGAAAAGAGGACAAGGGTATGGGCTATATTGTCTTCGTTTGTTGTGTGGGCATGCGGTAAACAAAAATTCTGGTGATGGAAGCCCGCCGCCGACCATTGAACGCTGATCTGTATCCTGATCGCGATTCGAGTGCCTCACGGCCTCGGAATTAATCCGAAGCGAAAAGCGACATGACGAGCGGGCGGCTGGCATCGATTTCCGCTGGCGGCCGATTTGGTTGGACATGCACGTTTGCACTCGTGGCAGCCGCTTTCGCGTCGGACTGCAGACGAGCGGGCGAGCAGACAGGCGACGTCAGATAACGTCGCTCGCAGCTACGCTCGCGTTATCGCTCGCGTTCGCCGTGAGAAGATGGGCAAAAGGCAGTCGCTACAGACCAATCAGGCGCTCGCTTCGTTTGCATCGAATGATGCGGTAAGTGGATTTTCATCACATGTTCGTCGTCGACAATCGGGAAAGCTGGCGTACGATGATGTCACTTGCTGATCACTCAAACAAGAACAAAAAACAGCACAGAGTTCGCATGCCTGTTCCTTCCAGTTGTACAAAGCAGCGGCGTTCGACGACCATTGCGATTTCTGCTCGGAAGCTTTTGCCTTCGCTGTGACAAAACAATGAAGCCTTCAAAGGCAAAAGCCGCTATGCTGCTGATAAATTGACGTTTTTTGAGGCGTTCCAGCTGACACTTCTCCCGCTTATATTTACGCATCGATCAACTCACTATGTAACCACGTTTCCGAATGAACGTTGGTCATGGCAAACTGGCCTGCATGAAGGACGAGAGAGGCGAGTCCCGTTTCGCTCGTCATCAAGCTCTCGAATCGCAGGCAGAGTTCCAGTGACGCGACAGGCAGAGTAAAAGAAAGCAACGGATGAGACGAACGAACAGCGCCCGAAGAGGTTCGCTCCTGCACTCGCAAAACTGAGCAGACAAATGACCTACGCTTTGTTTGATCCGTCTTTCAGCATCTAATCGACAGCCAGCTCAAGAGTGCCGAGCAGCAGGCGGAGGACAGGAAAACGCGGACGCTTGACTCACTGCAGCACTCCTGATTTGTGAAGCCGACAGATGTCACGGGAAACAACAGTGACGGTAATGAGCAGATTCGCGTACTGATCGATAAATACTCAATGGAAGCTACGTCTCGAGAGCTGCCGCTGGTGTAAAAGAGGACAGCGAGTGAGTGTTCTTGTTTTGTTGTTGATTCATAGAGCTAAGCTTCATCACGTCAAACGAACAACCAGTCGTCACAACTCGCCGGCTTCAACGACATCGGCGTATTCTTCAGCTAGAGTTTCTGTGGACTAGCAAAAGAGGAGGTGAGAACGACCGGCAGAAAGCCCAGCGAACCCGTATTCTCTTGCGACAACCACCCACTCGAACTCACAGCAGAAAGCAATTGTTCTTTTGACGATAATAGATCTAAAACGGTAAAGCGCGCAATGAAAGCTGACAATAACGACGAATAAACGTAAAGCAGACGACAAAGTCGAAAGCGATGAAAGTAAACAATCACTTGACTGCTCTCCGCCGCTCACCAGCACGCCAAACAACTCGGAACAACGCAGCCGAGCAGAACGCCGACAAAGCAGACAACACGCTTGTTCCGCCTCGCCATCCACCAAAGCCTTCGCTGTTTACTTCCAGATCGTAAACTCACATCAGGATGCTTGAATCGAATAATCATGGGATGGATGCGGCGTGCAAGTTTTTTCTCATCTGATTTTTTCATCTGAAGCGGCCGCTGATGAAGAACAAAAGTTTTTTTCGCAGTATCGTGGTTTGAAGAATCTGAAAATGAATGTGAAGCTGAATGCTCAGAACAATCGTGACAACTGATCGTGATCGGTTCCATCGCGATTGCGTCATCAGCGCATCATGATGACGGTGACGCAGACGCGTTTCGTGCTCAATATTCGTCATCGCGTTTGTTCAACCGCAATGACAGCAGGTGTCAGTTTCTTTGTTCAGGCAGTGGGAAAAATGTTTATAAATAGTCATCAGTGATGTTCTTTGTGCAATCATGATCGTAACGCCAGGACGGTCGTTCATTTGTGATGATCGTTTTTGACATATCGGCAACGTCACGTAACGCCATCGGCAGCGTTTGCTGATAACGTTAGATGAATCAGATCTGTTCATCATCTATGCCATATAGAGACGGCCCGGATGACGTCGCACTACGGGCCACCAGCGCAGCGACAAAAACCAGCAGTTGAATCGGGAAAACGGTAGCGGATACGCTGCTGCTTGTTTATCTTCGCTTGCTTCAGGATGCCATCAGCCATTCAGCCGCTGCTGTGTCTTCCAGACTTTCAGAAGGACAAGAGCAAATGGCAATAAGCTGTGCTCTTCAACGAATCCGCTATTTGGATCACGTCCTATCGCGTCGAGAATAGACAAACAGCCAGCTCGGCGGATCGTTGAGTCGACAATGCCAGGCTTTGCTACGGATCTGCAATCGATATCCGCTCATTCTGCTTTTGCCGTCGGAACGCGTAGGATTCCGATAGACGCGGCCATCAATCATGTAAGTTAGAGGCGCGCATTCATGAAAGCAGAACACCCTGATCGAATCCGCTGTTCGCAGCATGCAGGTCGACCCATATGAATGGACACGCATTTATGTTCGCATCCGCCATCCACATCAACTTTCTTCCACGAAGAACTGACCACACAACGGCACACCCCGCCGTGCTCTTTTCGACAACCACCAGCAATCGTCCGTTCTCTTCTGCATGATTGAATGCCAACAAGTTAAATTCAATCGTTTCAAGGTCCATTCACGCTTTGATGAACATCCTTCTGAAGAACCCAAGGCTGCATAAATGACTTCAACAGAAATTGAAAAACAGCAACGCTACTTCTTCGCATACAAATCTCCGGGTTTGCGTTGCGGAGTGTGAGGAAAGCTACGCATCTCCTCCTACTCGTAAATATCTTCGCAGTGCAGTGATCGTAAAAATGGGCGGCCGAGTAGGACTTCGGCGGCCAGTTTGCTGTAAGTGGGTTGTCGGATCGCAACGTTTAATTTCTTACCCGCTCACGACGTTCAAATAAACCGACAGTTCAAGAGGCTTTCGAACGCCAAACTGCCGAAAAGTATCATGAGGCGAATGAGATATTCGATTGCTCTTCCTTAAAGCCAGTACTCGATTATTTTTTCGTTCTGCCGGTCTTTCCAACGATACGTCGCGGACGACAACTCTTCGAGGGAAAGCGTGGTACGCTTCTCTCTTGTAATGCCCTCTGTTCGTCATGCACGCATCTTCAGATAAAGCGGACAACGGACGAATTCATTCAAAGGCCAATTCAAGCATCGTTGCTGTCAGCGGTATCGTTCTTGCACGGATAGCGCAACCCGTTTCAAGATCTTCTTGAATGATTTCAACCAACCAATCAAACACCCTGTTTGTTTGTATACTTCGCACGCGCATTCTTGAAAGAGAGAGAGTGGATGACACCCTATGCAAAAAGCAGAAAGACGGCCCCAGTTGAATACTCTCTCAGAATTTGGCATGAAACAACATCATCAGAAGGGAAGCAATAAAACAAATGATTACTTTATCGCAGATTACCAAAAAAGAACAAAGCCTATCTGTATTTTTATTCCGTTTGTGGTCGTCGACATTCAGGTGGCAAACGGAATTGTTCTCTCGTGGAAGCCGCCCGCCTACGATCCGATGCAGCTCTTGACTGTCCTATGAGCGATGCGAACAGATCGCAAATAACGATCTCGGCATCGCGGCAGCTCGGCAAGGATTTCGCTATATCGGCGGACGATAGCGGCGACGTGCACTTTTTTGCGCCTGGCTCACAGCCCGCTTTCGCAAATATGCAAGAGAATTTGTCAGATGGACTGCCGTGACGAACGGACCTTGAACGTGCAGAGAGCAAAAGGATTCAATCAGTCAAATATCGCGATCGATTATTCCGCTTCAATGATGCAAATTACAACAAGGTAAATCAACGGATTCAAACTAATCGAATTCTGGCGAAGGTCTTTTTCTGTTTGCCTCTTTTTTGAATTCGCCACTCGTCAAATGACTCTTGTTTGTCAGCAACAACTTTCCTCGAGAACAAAGCACGAATGAAGACAACAAAGACATTTCTGACACATCAAGTAGTCATGATGAAACGGAAAAATCATCAAATGAATGATGAATAGTCATAAATGAACTGAATCTGAGTCGTGCTGTATGAGCGCGATGATGTCTCACTGCGCTGTTGTCGTGATGGCTCTCCGCGCGTGATCGCGCGGTGGTGATCCGCAACATCGACGAAGCAGCGACGATGATGATTCATGAGCGACTGATCGGATCGTAATCGTCGGCGTGAAGGTCGCAGCCTGACATGAAGCTGCGATGAACTCATCATCGCGTCAAAGTCAAAGCTGCATCGTAGTGACGGATCATGATGCTCGATGCAGTGAGCAGCGTGGCAGCGATCAACGTCTTCGCGATGACGATCCAGTAAAGAACCGCATCGGGTCGGATCTTTTCAGTTGACGATGACGATGACCTCGGATGACGGTGATGATGCACCAACAAAACAAAAGGCTGATTAGACGTGATGAATGACAATAAAGTGAAGAGACTGATCGATGATGTAATGATCGCAGTCTGATATTTAGATAAACAGTGCAGCGCAGGCATTTTATTTGATGCGGCGCTGAAGCTGATGAAGGCGAAGTCGCTGAACGTCGATGCAGTCGATGGTCATCGACGCAGGTTGACGCAACGGCGTAAGGGAAGAAAGATGATGGACATGAAAGCTCATCATCAGTTCATGTCAGCGCATCGCGTCGAGGTGCTGATGGATGGGCTGCAGCGGACCAGCGATCGTGGCGGTCAGGCGTGATGCATGAGCAGATCAGCGATGAGGGCAGCGGGCAGACGCATGAAGTGGTTTCGTCATGATGTGATCGGGTCAGTCGTTGATTGGATGACCATAAATCGCAGCTGATCGTCTAGTGCAGAAACAGGCAATGATGACATCTGACTGATGATGGACAGCATCGCTCGCAGCTTTAGCGTCGCATGACGATAAAGTTCGTGCATGGCGATGATCGGTCTGTTGTTTCATGTGATGACAGCTCGCGTGATAGCTGAATCACATGCTAGCAGTCGTTTTCGCGTCAGCAAAGAAGGTGATCGGCGTGGTTGACGCGCTTCACATGCATGATCGCTCGATGTTCAGTCATCATGAGCGGATGACGCAGTGGTCGCGATCGTGCATGGCAATGGTGACGCAGGTTTGATGACGAGTGATCGCATGGCGTTCGCTGCGCGTGCGCTCGCCGTCGTCGCAGCTGGTCGCGACTGTGAGCTCGATGCGGTCGATCGCAGTTGGTCGGTGACATCGCCTGTTTAACGGTAATGCTTCGCTTGATTTCGACGGTGATAAGAGCAGTAATGAACATGAACTTTCACTGAAGCAGAAAGATCAGAGCAGTGAAGCTGATGATGGATGAATCGAAGGACAGATGAAGAAGTCATGACATGCAGTCGCATGAAGATCGTGCAGCTCGATGGCGATCAGGCGTGAACGTTACTGATCGTGACGATGATGGCAGCGATGAAGATGACTGGCAGATGGCGTCTCGAGCAGCAACAGATGCCAGGCTGGCGAAGGCAGCGTGATGTCATGAACGTCATGTCGCGGACATCGCAGCTCGGATGACGTCGTCGTCTGAGCCAGTGACATTGAATGCACGCGCTTTGATATTGGAAGAGCGCGCGTGCTGACGACGACAGGCGTGGCAGCGCTTGGCAGCATGCTCTCGCTCGTATGTCGCATTTGATGCGCTGCGCATCGCGGGCTGGCGGGCATCGCGAACGTCGCGAAGGACTGATGGCGTGCTCGCAGACGTGCTGGCGCTGAACGGCCGATCGTGATGTGATGATGCGATCGGCGTCAGCAGATCGATGAAGTCGCTGATCGCTTTGGCGTTTCGTACATCTCACTTGATCTTCTCGTCATGATGCAGTTGTGATAACGTTGATAAAGGTTTTTCATGGCAGGTGATAGCGTGTTTGATCGTGCATGATCATTCGATAGTGGTTTGACCGTCAGATCGCAGTCGATCGCGTACGATCGACTTTAAAAAGATAGGTGATCAATTGACGGCAATAATGCGCAACGCTAGTCTTAACTGTTTCTGTTTGATGAACACTTCGTTTCGATCATAAGCTGATTATGAGAACGATCTCGATGGTCATTGCACGTTTTGTAACAAAAACGATGCAAGCGATCGGACGTCGAAGTGGCGTCGATGATCGCAGCGATGCTCGAGCTCTCGATGGCGTGCGATGACGCGCAGCTGTCGCGTGACAGCGAAGTGACGTCCCGCTGGCGGGCTGTCGCCGATTCGACGCAGCTCCTGCTCCTCTGTTTCTTGTTCGCGTGATCGGCGCGCAACGGAAGAACAACGCCTCGGATCGCAACAGTCGCGGTCAGCGATCGAGCGCGTCGCGTCATCTCGTATGACGCGCCTCGCGATGCGTTCGATGATCGACATGCTTCGCGTGATGGCAGCGCTCATGAAGAGGCGATCCGGCGCCGCTGCTCGGCGCTGAGCGTGACGTTCGGTGGCGGTCAGCATGCCAGTAAGCAACAGATCAGGCGTATCTGATTCGTCCATTGTTTCGCCACTCTCTTCGTCAATGATATCCATGACAAAGGGCAAGATAACTTCACGTTCGCTGTCATCTCTGCAATCCTCATCGTCCAGAATGGGCCCCTCTTCGACCAGCTCTCAGCTTCATCACCTGAGGGTGATAGATCGTGCCGTAAAGAAAGA